>JAANYP010006941.1:0-87870 GCA_020465985.1 Centrapalus pauciflorus | reverse complement strand
AGATTCATTGAATCTTATCAATGGCATGTTAATCTCGGTTATGCTCAACTACTATCCATGACTGGGTTGCCGAGGATCATAGACAAGATGATGAATCTAACCATGCAAAACTGCGTAAGACCCGGCACTTATCAGTCCGGGAATCGCGAGTCCTACATCACCTCCTAATATGTCTCTCATTAGTGTGCCGGTCAATACACACGCTCCACTAACAGTGCATATAGGAGATGTGCATTTTTCATGGATTTGCATACTAATTCACTTTTGATATATCTAAAACGGGATTTTTTTTGTTTTAGTACTTTAGATTATACTTTTAATCTGGACACCATCCTATCAAAAGTCCTCGGTAGCTCCATTGAACGCACAGCGAAGCGGAGGAGGTAGGTCAGCGCGAAGCTGTTAAAAACCTACTCCTTTAGGGAAGCAGAGCGACCCGCCTTATACCTCGTTTATAGTTTGTTCACTATGGGTGAGCCGATTTATCAATTGACTGACGATGTAATTAGATTTAAATGATATATATATATATATATATATATATATATATATATATATATATATATATATATATATATAATCAATAATACATATATAAATTTCTTTTAAATTTTAGGGGTTTAATTGTAAACTTTTAAAATTAAAGGGTCTATTTTAAACATTTTAAAATTCAGGGTATATTTAAAATATTAGGGTTTAAATTAATATTTATTTTTTATGTATATATTTCGGTTTCAATATTTAAATAAAATAAGAAACATTTAATTATTAAATATATATATTAAATCCGAAACCTATATATATATAACCATATAAATCCTCAAAATTTAAACCTAGGATAATACAAGTTTATCCTAATAAATTATGATATTCTAAAACCTTTAGGATAAGCACTTAATTTAAATTAAGGTAATTTCTAGATAAATAGGATTTAGGATAAACCTAGAAAATCAAGCTTATCTCTAAGGCAAGTTTATCTAAAACCCCAAAAATCAAACCCTTAATTAAATTAATAAAATCCTAAATTAATAAAATAATAATTTATTTTGTATTTCAGATTTATCTATTTAAAACCTTTTAAAAATCCGAAAATTTGAAGATAAATATGAAAAACAATTTTCAAAATTTAGACAATTAATTTAATATTTAAAAACTATTTTAAAAATTAAATAATTATCAAAAAACGAATTTTACTCCAAAAATTTCGAAAAATTAATTTTTAATTAATTTTTCGGATTTATTTAATATTTAAAAATTAATTTTAAGTTTAAACAATTTAATTTAAAATTAAAAACACCATTAAAATTAAATCAAAATTCCGAAAATTAATCAAAACAAATTTTGAAATTTAAGAACAAGATTATCATCTCAAAATTAGTGCAAAGTTCGTTAGGTTAACCGCTCTGATACCACTGTTGGGTTTCCTATACCCTTGCTAGGTTAAATTAAAACTTTGCGGAAAATTAAATAACCTAACTATGCAAGAATATAAAACCTTAAGGATCTAACCAAACAAGCTAAGCAACTAATTATTAAAATAAAGAGATGAATAAGAAAAACTAACCTTGAGAAAATTCGCAATTTTCTCCACGAAGAACGATTTCACGAACATCCTCTGAATCGAGCAACAAGCGTCTAAAGCAAGATCGCCTCTAGTTGTTCACACCCAATGAACAAAAGAAAAGATAATTATAACTTTTCTAAGCTCAGATCTCAGAGTCCCAAAAACTGGTATCCCTTGTAATCGTTAGAGAACTTAGAATCGAATGAGCGAGGAATGAAGCAGGGAGGGGCTGCCTATTTATAGGTTTTAGAAACCTACAAATTTTTGATCCCAAATCCATGTGGGATAGATTGGTGGCCGCCCCCCCCCCCTATTAGGGTTTAGGGGGTGCCCTGTTGACTATCAACTAATTGCAGTTTAGCCCCTGTACTTCCTCAATTAATTTTATCAGCTTCCGGTTAATTTATTAACTATTAATAAATTAACAACCTAACCCATTAATCAAATATAATCAATTATTTAGTTTCTAATTAATTTATTAAACATAATAAATTAACAAACTAATTATCATTATATATTTAAGTTAATCATCTTCTCTTTACAATTCATTGCATGCACCCAAAAAGGATCCAGCCTGATAACAATATGTTTACAAATAATTGTGACTTGGACACTAATTCCAACACTTAGGTCATTCAAGATCCAAGTTTTGAAGCTTTCATAGACCACTACTCAACGAACACTTCGGTACTGATTGGAAGACGACAGTTGTGTTGGTTTTGGGTAGATTTGATATGGTTGTATGATGTCATGTATTAGATTAGATGGTACTCTTTATAAGTTTAATTTGAAATTCCGCATTTAATTACTCTATCTTAGTTTGATTGATATCGTATTGCATGATGTGGGACCTAGACTCCGACCCCGTCCCTGACGGTTAATTACTTTGCATCCCCATCCATGTCCTCGACGGGTAACAGGGATCCCCGCTGGGTATTCGGGAATTTTTACCCGCTTAATTTTACGTTATGTATTCTATAATTAATGTTTATGAAATAGAAAAATTGGACATAAGATATTATATTTATGTATTTAATTAATATATCATTAGATTAATAACTCGACACAAAAAAATATTAATTGATTGATCAACTAGAAAAAGTTGTTATAACGATGCAATATTTCTATATAACACTATTAATGTAATAAAGTTCCTACAAAAGAATCAAATTAATTAACATTAAATTAATTAGTATATTAATACAACTTTCCTACATATATTAGATGTGTATTATTTGTAATTATAATGAATTGTGAAACTTAAAACGTAAATACAAGTTTAACTTCAAAAATATACTTAATCTTATATAGATAATACAACATTTTAAAGTTACTCAAAATAAAAAACTACAATGTTGAACAAGAAATACACGTGTAATATATATATATATATATATATATATATATATATATATATATATATAAGCATTTACCTACTCATATATGTATTTAAATATGTTACGCATATGCTATATTTAAATATTTATATATAATATATATTATTTATATTTATATTATGTTTCGGGTATGGGGGTCGGGTACGGGTACCTGAGGGGTAGTCCCATCCCCGTCCCCGGTTTTAGAATTCGGGTATTACCCGTCCCCGTCCCCATAGCCGGTCAACTTAGGGATTCCCCGGTCAAAACGGGTTCGGATGTCGGGTTCCCCGTCGGGTTTGGAGTTTTTTGCCATCTCTAATCTGTTGGGGTATTCAGGTTTGGTAAGAAACAATAAGAATAGAATCGTTGGCCTTGAATATCTTATGATCGTGAAAGTTCACTTTCCGACAACAATAAGTTGCTCAAAGCCAGGTATCCAAATTTTGTTGTGGGATAATACACAAGAAATTTTCTATGCACTAGACTTGTCATCGAACAAAGTTTGTATATATAGGCATGTTGGCAATTAACCACCATAAAGCCAAAGATTGTAACCATCACCATAAAGCCAAAGGTTGTAATTAATCGCCATAGAGCCAAAGGTTGTAACTAGGGATGTAAACTGTTCCGGAACCGGACCGAATCGACCCGGATTGTAAGAACCGATAACCGAACCAATAATTGTAATACGGTTTCGTTTCCGGTTCGATTATGGTACGAGTATTTCGGGTACGAAACCGATTAGAACCGAAAATTAAAAAACATATATAATTTTATCTATTATAACAATATATAAACAAAAAAACATAAAAATAGAATAAGAGAAGTGTCGATCATGGTGTTTTCATATAAATTATGTAGTTTCATCATCCTAAAATATTGTTTAAACTATTAATCTTTTCAGTTTTCACATTGTGAGTTTTTAAATCATTTCTTGATTTGCATGTTATGAGATTTTCAAATTATCGATTCTATGCCCGAAAAAACCGATACCCGCAGAACCGTTAACTGAATAACCGATAACCGAAAATTGAAAATTATAAGAACCGATAACCGAACCGAATATTATAAATCGGTTCCAATCGTTTCTGGTTCCAGTTCTGTTCCAATTTCGGTTCGGTTTTTCGGTCATTCCACACATCCCTAGTTGTAACCACCACCATAAAGCCAAAGGTTGTAACCATCATCATAATGCCAAAGGTTGTAACCACCATAAGCCAAAGGTGGCTAAAGGTTGTAACCACTTGTTTTTGTGTGTAGATAATAAAGAGTGTGTCTTGATTCAGACCAACCTTATACAGTGTGTACTCCACACCCCCAAACTTGTTATAGGTCCGACCTGAATTAACTACCGGTTACACATTATGCTAAAATAATAGCATTGCTCCCCCAATTTAGCATCACAAAAAGAAACCATATATACAAACAAAACAAACTTATGCATAAATGAAAAGGTCTTGAAGATTGAATTTTCATCTTAGCTAATTATACAAATCAAACATTCGAGAATCAGGGTGTTCTAAGAATTGAACCCTTCAACCCATTTGAATACATGACGATAATCCACACAAGAGTTTAAACAATTCCAAAGTCTAAAAACCCGACACCATTCTAGCCTTGTGTCCCATCCATTTGTGAACAAATACGAAGTTAAGTCCAAAACTTTGCTGAAGCGGCTCAACTTCTTATTCATATAGGTGACTCTTTTCCATTATGAACCTGCACATGCATTTTATCAAAAGAATCAACCCCTTTAACATGCAGTACCGAGCACATCCATTGGAATGACCATAGTAAACATGTGCTCCAATCTTATAGTGTAAGTTTTCCACATTGAATTCAACTTTTAGAGTTATACTAAAGGGGAATTGGGTATCTTACCACATAAGATTAATAAGACTTCAATCCCATCCCGATAGCAGACTTGTGCACTAAGTCTCTTGCCAATCCTTTCGTCAAGTGATCAGCCAGATTTTGTTTAGATCTCACAAAATCAACCGAAATTACTCCATTCATGATAAGCTCATGAACCATGTTGTGTCTAACACCCAAATGCCTCGACTTGCCATTATACACTTGGCTATATGCCTTAGCCAAAGTGGTAGCACTATCACAATGAATAGAAATAGGCGAAATTGGTTTAGACCACAATGGAATCTCATAAATTAAATTCCTTAGCCATTCAGTTTCTTTACCTGCAGCGGCTAATGCTACAAATTTAGATTCCATTGTCGAGTTGGTAATACAAGTTTGCTTCTTAGAAGCCCACGAGATGGCGTCTCCTGCAAGTAAAAATACCCAACCACTTGTAGAAGAATGATCTTCTACATTGGTTATCCAACTCGCATCTGAATATCCTTCTATTACCGAAGGAAATCCGATGTAAGACAAACTATAATTCATAGTTCCCTTTAAATACTTAAGTACCCGCCTAATTGCTTGCCAATGATGAGTACTAGGATTACTAGTATACCTACTCAATTTTCCCACGACAAAAGCAATATCCGGCCTTGTACTTGTCATGACATAAATCAAGCATCCAATTACCCTTGAATATTCAAGTTGTGAAATTGCTTTCCTCATATTTGGCATAAGCTTCAAACTTGGATCAATTGGAGGTACTTACCGGAGAACAATTCAAATAATTAAATTTGTTTAGTACATTTTCAATGTAATGATATTGTGACAAAGAAATTCCATTGTTCTCTCTTTTAATCCTTATACCAAGAATTACGTCCGCTTCCCCCATATCTTTCATGGAGAATTTTGATGACAAAAATTCTTTTGTTATATCAATTTGATTTTGGTCGGTACCAAAAATCAACATGTCATCAACATATAGACAAATTATAACTCCTTTACCGGAATTATCAAATTTTCTATATACACATTTGTCACATTGGTTTAAATTGAAACCACTTGACAAAATTACCTCATCAATTTTTTCATGCCATTGTTTAGGTGCTTGTTTAAGCCCGTAAAGAGACTTAATCAACCTACAAACTTTATGCTCATTTCCGGGCATAACAAAACCTTCCGGTTGTTTCATGTATACTTCTTCATCCAAATCACCATTCAAGAATGTCGTTTTGACATCCATTTGGTGAATTACCAAATCGTGAATTGCTGCGAGAGCAATTAACAATCTAATCATGGATATCCGTGCAACCGGAGCATAAGTATCAAAGTAGTCAATCCCTTCCTTTTGTCGGAAACCTTGTATGACTAAACGAGCTTTGAACCTATCAATTGACCCATCAACTTTCATCTCCTTTTGAAGATCCATTTGCAACCCAAAGGTTTACAACCGGGTGGCAAATCAGAAATTTTCCAAGTGTTGTTACCCATTATGGAATCCATTTCATCATTGATGGTTTCCTTCCAAATTGCAACATCTTGAGATTTCATAGCTTCTTCGTATGTCATAGGATCATCCTCTATATGAAAACAATAAGAGTGTTGAGATTGAATATTATCTCGTGATCCTTCAACCAAATAAAGTTGAAAATCCTAGCCAAAAGACTTGGGTTTTCGAACTCTATCACTTCTACGAAGTTCCGATGTCTCTATAGTAGTTTCAACTAAAGATTCAACCTCCTTGGTATCACTTATACTAGCATTTGCAATTGGCACCAAGTCCTTTGGTCTAACAATCGATGAGAATCTTGTCTCATCAAACATTGCATCCGTTGATTCTATAACGTATGAATCGAAATGAAATCATTAGGTTCAGTCACATAGAATCTATAGGCCTTGGAATGCTCCACATATCCAATAAAAATGCAATCAAGACACCTTTCACCCAAAGTTTTCCTTTTGGGTTCCGGCAATTCTACAATGGCACGACATCCCCAAACTCGAATAAAATTCAAGTTTGGTTACTTCTTGAACCAAAATTCATAGGGAGTAATCTTGTTCCTTTTATTAGGAACCCTATTTAACAAATAGCAAGCCGTTAACATGGCTTCTCCCCAAAATCCCTCACTCAATCCTGAGTAAGATAACATGGAATTTACCATCTCTTTTAGGACTCGCTTTTTCCTTTCCGAAATTCCATTTTGTTGAGGTGTATATGGAGTCGTAGTTTCATGAATAATTCCTACGGATTGAAAGTACATGAGATCCATATATTCACCACCTCTATCCGTACGAAACTTTGTGATTAAAATATTTTGTTGCAACTCAACTTCCGTTTTGTAAATTTTAAATTTTTGCAATGCTTCATTTTTATAATGTAAAAGAATTACATAACAAAACCTTGAAGCATCGTCAATAAAAGTAACAACATACTTTTTATTTCCCAAAGACGAAGTTGCATGAAAATCACATATATCACTATGTACAAGTTCCAATATGTTAGAAGTTCTTTCAACCACCTTTGAATGGTTGCCTAGTAATTTATTTAACATGCAAGTCTTACATTTTTCATCAATCAAGTCAAAAGCCGGAATTAAATTATCTTTTGACATATCCATCATTCGTTTAAAATGAACATGACCAAGTCTAGCATGCCGCAAATAAGAATTGCTAATTTTATTCTCAACATTGAAATCTGTCATGTAATTAAAAACATTCAAGTTCAACATAAACATGCCATTACACAAATAACCAAATCCATAAAAAAAACACCACACTTAGAAAGTATAAACTTGTCCGATTCAAACACTTGTTTGAATCCTAACTTATTCAAAACACCCCCGAAAACAAGATTTTTTCGAATCCCTGGTACCAAATAAACATTACACAAAACAATTGTTTTCCCGGAACTAAAACATAAACAAACTTCATCACGTACCACAAAAGAAGCTTTTGACTCGTTCCCCATGTGTAAAACCGAACCATCATTAATCAGCTCAAACTTTCGGAACCATTTCCGATCTTTACATACATGAGTAGTAGCTCCCGAGTCAATCCACCAAGCAATATCATCATCCTGCACATAGAATGATTGATCAATCATAGATACAAAATTATCACTACGAGTAGAATAAAAAACGTCAAGAATGTCACCTTCATTTGGTTTCGGGTCTTGATTTCAAGAACCATTTCCCTTGCTCTTACTAGCACCTTGCTTGTTCTTTAGATTGTTCATACCAACACGACAATCACGCTTGAAATGTCCTGAAAGGACCATATATTTTTGAAACTAAATTTCTACCAATCACAAGCAATATACCTCAAAAATACAGGATAATTTAAAATTTTTTTCTAAAGGCATACATCAAATATGAAAGAACCATCCGTCATAATAAATTATATCAATCAGAGTACGCTAATTAAGTTTAAATTTACATGTTAATACATCTAGGGTTCTACCTGACCCTCAAAAGGCAATACAAAAGAATGCTAGCGTATCAGTCAACAAGTCAACGGTCTCACACTGGAGCCTTACCCTTATCCACTCCACCTGAAATATAAGTCCCCACAACCGGGGTAAGTCGTTGCCCAGAGAGTAACAAGATTTAAAAGCATAAAAGTACGTATGTAAATATGCATGAATAGAAATGAAGCAAGAGTTCAATAATTTCCTACGCGCCCCTTATCCGAGCTGACGCCGCACCCCTCATCCGAGCTGGTGCTGGTGCTGGTTAAACCATACAATCCCCTCATCCGAGCTGGCGCCGGTTTAACCAAAAACTTGGGTGCTAACCGACCCGGCCTACACACAGTAGCGTCAGGGCCCAAATCCACATCATATAGTACAAGTATGCATACATGGAATTCACGCTTACACATAGGCATAAATTTTGTATGTATGTGTGTGTGTGTGTGTGTGTATATATATATATATATATATATGTATATGTATGTATATATCATGTGTTCGACATAATCATGAAAATGATAATGGCATGACAGGGTGAGACAAATGAAGCGAATATAACGAATATGCATAAACACATATAACTAATCATGCAAATAAATCTGTTATTCACCGTACTGCCAAAATTGGCTCTTCGAAGCTCGGTCAAGGTAAACAGGGCCAAACAAATATCTGAACTCACCACACCCGGCTACCAACCTGATAATAAAAGTACATCGTTTGATTGTTACCATTTAACTCACCACACCCGGCCTTAAACCCAACTAGTTGGTCCATTAAATATTTGACCCAATAGAATTAACCTATTAACATTATACAAAATCACCAACCCAAAACTAATTAATATAACAACGAGCATTAACCCAAATAAATTAATCTAACTGATTTGGACTTAAGTCATACTACTAACTAACTCAACCCACTTTTCATCAATTATAATTAGCCCACAAACTTACTCAAAATCAAAAGAAAATAAATAAATAAGTAAATAATAAATAATTAAATAAATAGATAAATGAATAAATAAGGCACACTAATGTGTCTGGTGGTTGTTGTTTTCGTAAAAAAAAGAAAGAAGATAGGAAGATAGAGGCATATGATTTGGGCTTAAGCCAAGTGGCAAACACAAAACTTAAATAAGAAGTCTGCAACCCAACAATTTTTTTAGCCCAACCCTCAATGTTTTCTGTTTGTGTTATTGCTGATGAAAAGGAAACAGAAAGCAAGGAACGACAAACAGACGCAGCAGCCTACGCAAGGGAAGAAGAGGTCGGCCGACCGCGGCGGCGACAGGGTCGCCTGACCTCCGGCCACCCCGCACAACACACACACACTTAAAATTATTAATTCCTATTCCATTTTAATTTAATTTCTCAACTCCCAAAAATCATGGAGTTTACTCCAATGACCCAAAAACTCAACTTAAATCCTTAAATCAAATTAGAAATTCATATCTAATCTTGTTTCTAATAATACTTTGATGTTTTATGGTTATTTGAGAGATTTGTAAAATTTTGAGATAAACTCCATTAATGGGTGTTATGGGTTTTCTTGATGAAATGGATGAACTCAACTACTAGATTTTAGATTATTTGAACATGTAAGGTTTAGTTTGATGATCTCTAATGTCAAAAGAAATAGGTGACGTGAATGAAAACTTTATACCTCAAGGTTGGAAAAGGAAGGGTTGGAGATGATATTGAGATTGTCCTAGCCTCCACTCCAAGACTTCAAGAATGTTTCCAGCATTTTTTTTAAATATAAATTCTCAACAAGTGGGTTTTGGAATGCATGAAAGAAAATGGAGAGTGTTTAAATAAAAGAGTCAATGGAGAACGAGAAAGAAAAAGAAGATGCATGGGGCAAAGGAAAAAAAATTGAAGAGGGTGAAGGCCCTAAATGGGTGATATGTCATTTTTCTTTGAAAGTCAACAAAATGAAACAATAATCTAGTACAAAATAAGCAATTTGAGCATCATACTTTGGTTATCCTAATGCAACGAAGATTTACGTATACTTTGGTTTTATTTCTAAAATGTAATTTTATCATTATTTGGTTGTTTGAAAATTCTAATTCATATTTAACGATTATAATTGAATAACTCATAATTTCTAGTTTTTAAATATTTATATGCAAAAAATCTGGGTGTTACAGTCACTTTTCCGTTGGATTGATCTCGTCCTCAAGATCATTTGGGTGTCGTGATAGTTGCGACATTTGATCCTACTCTTCGATTTTCATGTTTGACAAGTGTATGGTTTCTCAGTCTCCATACCTTTGGATCTTATGCTTCATTTTCCTTTGTTTAATTTATGCTTGTATTCACTATAGTTTTGTTTACCCATTTATGGGTCTCTAAGAACAATTGATTATTTTAAGGTGTGTTTTCGTCACTTCGAGGGATTAAGTTCGATCATTGTTTAAATTAATTCATTTCAAGTTTTAGATTTTATAGTACTTTTCTCGTTGGTCGGGCCTCGTCATTGAAATCATGGTCGTCGACTTTCCCGTTAGATTAAACTATACCGGTCTCTCAGAGACCGTCTTCGAATGGAATCTCAACTTTTGTATTTGTTTAGTGTTGTTTGAAATCAAGTGAAGTTGATTTCATGAAGACGAGACATTACGATTCTCTTTATATTTTAATGTTTTTGTTTTCACGATCACATGCGGCTAAAAAGACTTTTAGCTCCCCTACCAAATCTTAATTCTCTCTCTCAGACACATCTTTTTTTCCAAAGGGATTAGTTGTATTATCTTCTTCCTATGGTTTTATGGTTTGTTCCGTACATATTTTTCTTATTAGAGAGTTCTAGTCCTCCTCTTGTGATTTTATTATTTACAATTCCTTTCTCGTTCATTGATTTCACTTGTAATTATAATGATTTTATAGAATTTATATCCATCTACTCTCCAACATCAAGATTTGTTTATATGAATTGATTTTGTGATAATATAATTTGTTAATTAAGGGCTTCATTTAATATAATAGTTCTTGCTTTCCCTGCTATTATTATCATTATCATTATATTATGCATTTCATGATCATTTGATTAATCGTTGGAACTTTATGCCACCAACTCATTAATTATGTAAGTCTGACACAAGGTCATTGACTCTAGGACCTTGATTTCATCAGTTTTAACCAATAAGATTCTACTGTCAGATTAATTAATTAATATTGTAAATATTTACTCTTGTCGCACTTCATCGCTCATATTTTATTATAATTCTTTATTTGTTTTTATTTTATATTATTACTCGGCATTTCACAGTCAGCTTGAATTATTATTCGGATTATAGATTCTTGGTTTCATGTTCATAGCAATTTTGGAGGAGTTCTAGTTTAACATTTTTAAGTGTCTAATCCGTATTCCTGACACCTTAAAATTTCATCTGACGAGATCATTTTACTTTCTAAACATGTGTTGCCGATCGTTTGATTCTTGACACATATTTAATGTCGTTATAATTTTCATCTTATTAATCTGGAACTTACCTCATCATCATGTTATCTTGTTACTCCAATTTGTTAATCTTATAATTTACATAACCTAAAATTCTGAGTATAAGAACTCCATTACAATAATTAGGTTTGTCACCAATTTAGATTACACCTTTAATTTATATTATTCACGTTGTTCCTCACATACTCTTTATTTAAGTCGAGTTAATTGCTCAATTCATGACACCGTTTATTATATATGTTTATTGCTTATTTCGTGCTACAATGTAATTTATTTCTTGCAATTTACAATGTATCTCTTTTGTCATCACAATTTTGTTCTAATTTATCTTACTTCTACCGTGAGGTATCTTTATGCTATTATTGTAATATCATATTTATATTGTTCGACCGCATAGAATTTTGATCTACATTCGTGAACGACGAGTCTCCTTCCTCGTTATCTAGCGACCACATCCATTTTTTTTACAAATCATTTTATGACTATTATTAATTTCAGTTCCAATTAGCCAATCATGGGATGTTTTATATGCGTCCTATGATTCATATTAGTTTTCCATTATAACTGCATGTCTCGTACAATGAGTTCTTTGTTTTCACATAAAACTTATCTTCTTCCTATATTATTATGTTACTGGTATCATTGATTATCTATTATTTATATTTCTCGTTTTCTCATGTATTTGGTTTCTATTTCATTATACTTGTTTTACCACGACCAAGCCTATTTACGAGTTGGTTACCATTATTTCAAGAATTCTCCTTGATAGATATTTTATCTTCTATTCGGCACACATAATATTTGGTCAATCCATTTCCTGTATAAAATTCTAAATTAATTTGATTTAAGTTTATCTTTGTGTGTGTGTGTGTGTGTGTGTTTCACGTCTATCACATTATCATATTTATATCATTTATGGTCATAATTATTTCTTTTTGCTCGTAACTTATTTTTTGTTCACTTAAAAGGTTTCCACACTGGTTATCACATCTCTTTCCATAATTATGTTCAACTCAAATTGGTCTAAATTGCGCGTTAAGCTACCTCACACTCCTTGTCCTTGAATGTGGTCTCATACTATTTAGTTCTTATTTATTTTATGACGTTATTTCAGGATTTTAACTCATTTCAGTGTAATTCCTCATTATAATTAATTAATCATATTTTCATTAAGTATCGTACGTTATATCAATAACTCATCTCCCTTTCATTTTCCCTGGATGAATATCTCACTCGTAAGACTTTTCAGGTTTCTTTAATACTTCATATATCGGTTGTTTATCAATATGTCAGTCAACTATTCATTAGTTTATGATTAGTATACAGGTCACGATCACATAACTCACACGCCTCGAGAACTATTATTGAAATTATATAATTACTCAACCCACTTATGGTTTTATCTCCATCAAATTATTTCTGATTCACAGGATTACAATCGTCATTCTCTTACATTGGGTTATAGTAGCTAAATAAATATGTTGTACTGCATCAGAATCTTGATGATAACTAGACAAAACTCATTATATTAGATTTAATAAGATTACTACTTATTCTTGTTGTATTAACTTCTCCCATTGTAACTGATGTTGTGTCACTTTCCTGTTTAATTCACCATACACATTTTTTTAAAAATTTAACAAGGTAGATCATTCAATGAGTTTGTTAGATTTCCTGAGTACCACCGTCTAAGGCCGATATCAGAATAACATAAAAAGACGCTCTGCCTGCAGGCTTAAAAATATAGAAAACTCATGTAATAATACATAAGACAAGTCGTTAGACTTGCACCATGTACGTAAAACAATATCATAATGAATGAGTACAAAGGCAAGTCGCACACCTTGCGTGAATATATTGAGACACGAACGCATCCTCATAACTATCTGCATGTCACACACGGTAACACCGATAGCACGATAACGCACAATAATGAGCTCATGACAAGGAATCAAAGGGGTAATGAATGGATACACTGACAACGAAAAAAACTAAGGAAGTGTGCAATACAGAAGTCGGATCACAAAAAATGTGCGAAACTAGTATCACGTATGTGTGTCACTAAGAAAGATCTGACAAATCTTCATTTTTATCGCAAGTCAATGTTCTTTCACATCATTTCCGGATACATGTTTTATTCATGATATTTTCTTTATTAATTATCGGTTATTACATGTGTATTAGTTACATATTCATCTCGATTGATGATTTATGTAAATGATAGTCAAGCAGAGTTACTCAATTTAAAAGCAGGTATTATGATTTATTTCCAAGAAGTATTTACATGACATCAAGACCTACAATCAGTTTATGTTTCCACTTTCTGTTAGGTTGAACAGATACATTGCTCTCAGTAGGATGATACTTAACGCCCAACAAACATACTTTAACTTTTCCCATTGATCGGGACTTAACATTTAAAATATTAAGTTTTCAATTAATTTAACCATACTTGTATATTTTTCATCCTCGATTCAAGTTATTATTATTTCATTCGGTGGTTATTAAGGACATATTTATAGTTATACACACATATACCCTATTTCACCCCAACCCGAAATCCTATGGATTCCTACAAAGTATTATCCCGTATATATCATAACTTATTCTAATAGTGATCATGCAATTCTACAGTTTAAGACTAAGCACCTAATGGTACCTAATTAACTTAAACCTGGCTCTGATACCATATTGAAAGGATCGGATATTTTTGAAACTAAATTTCCACCAATCACAAGCAATATACCTCAAAAATACGGGATAATTAATTTTTTTTTCTAAAGTCATGCATCGAAAAATGAAACAATCATCCGTCATAATAAATTATATCAATCAGAGTATGTTAAATAAGTTTAAATTTACATGTCAATACATCTAGGGTTTTATCCGGCCCTCAAAACGCAATACAAAAGAATGTTAGCGTCTCGGTCAACAAGTCAACGGTCTCACACTGAGCCTTACCCTTATGCGCTCCACCTGAAATATAAGTCCCCACAACCGGGGTAAGCCGTCGCCCAGAGAGTAACAAGATTTAAAAGCATAAAAGTACATATGTAAATATGCATGAATAAAAATGAAGCAAGAGTTCAATAATTTCCTATGCGCCCCTCATCCGAGCTGGTGCTGGTTAAACCATACAATCCCCTCATCCGAGCTGGCGCCGGTTTAACAAAAAAACTTGGGGGCTAACCGACCGCCTACACACAGTAGCGTCGGTGCCCAAATCCACATCATATAGTACAAGTATCATACAGGGAATTCACGCTTACACATAGGCATAGATATCTAACAGAAAGGTAGGGTGTGTGTGTGTGTGTCTATATATATATATATATATATATATATATATATATATATATATATATATATATATATATATATATATATATATATATATATATATATATATATATATATATATATATATATATATATATATATATATATAGGGGAGGGTTCTTCTAAGAACCACAAATATTGTGGGAACCTAAGAACTAATCTCAGCCATTGATTTCATAGAATCAAGGGCTTAGATGTAAGGTGACATTTTTGTAAATAAGAAAGCTTTAAGGGATAGTTTTGTTGGACAAATGGGCAGTTTAGGGGTAAAATGGGGATAAAAAAATAAAGCAACCGTTCAGTTTTCAAAGGTTAGGCCACGGTTCTTCTCCATCATTTCCCTCCCTCGAATTTCTCAACCTTCTCTCTACTCTCAAAAAACTTCCGCCGGAGAAACTTGATACCTCGCCGGAAGCCATGCATTCGTCGTCGGCGACTGAAGAAGAAACGCTTAACGAGTTGTACAACAAAGCAAAGCGTAAGAACAATGCGATTCTTTTAATAGAAATGGTTTTTTTTTTTTGAAAATTTTCGATGACCTGCATTTGGCGAAAATGCATTCTACAGGGAAGGGTGTTTCTAAACTAAAGGGAAAAGAAGATGACAGAGTTAAGGTGAAAAGATTTGCTTCGAGTAAGCCAGTACGATTGTCGTCTTCGGAGGAGTTTGGTAAGGTTTTTTTTATAGTGATTTTGCCTTCTATGAACATTCTACGGTAGATAAACAGTCGATTTGATGATTATGATGATTATTTGGAGAATGTTTTATGTATTTGGCTTATTGGGAGGGTGGGTTTTCTGAAATGTATATATAAAAACCCTAGATTTTAGGGTTTGGGTCAATTTTAGATTATTTTTTGGGGATAAAAAAGAGTTAAAGAAGATGACGAATATGTTATTCTACGTAGAATGAGAAATTTATCGATGTTATTTTTAGGGTATGTTGTGTTTGATTCAGGTTAGGAAAGTATTCTACAACCCATTGACCTGTGGAGTCTGATGAAATGAATGATATTCTAAATAGAACTCAATATTCTTCAAGAAAAAGAACTTTAATGTTATCTCTCTTTATTTCTCTTAATACTTGGAAGAACGATAATTTGTTTATGATGGTTATGATGCTAATGTATTCTAGGTAGAATACTGTCCGTTATAGGAAAATGATAAATGTTATCTGCTTAAAAAAGTTGCTATTTTACGAAGAAGCATAACATTCTACATAGAATGTTTTATAGAATCAAATATTCTACTATATGATTCTATGCTCAATAACGATAATTTGATTATGATGGTTATGATGGTAATGTATTCTAGATAGAATACTGTCCGTTATACGAAAATGATAAATGTTATCTGTTTAAAAAAGTTGCTATTCTACGAAGAAGCATAACATTCTACATAGAATGTTTATATATAATCAAATATTCTACGATATGATTCTATGCTCAATAATCGAAAAATGATTCATATACACCCTCTGTTTTGCTTTTTAGGGGATCATAATCTTAAATAAGTTGTATAACAGGATTTGATAATTTAAATTTGGCAGAATCTTCCGAAGAAGAAAAACAGCAAACAAAGAAAACCCGAAAGGGGGGAAAACTAAAGCATGTGAGGATCGATGACAAAGAAGAAGGAAGTGAATCTAGGGACACGGTTTCAGTGTCCTCGAAAAAGTCAAAGAGAGGAAAACTGAAAAAGATTCCTAGCCGGCGGACGAAACGAGAAAGAATTGATAGCTCCGATGATTCGGAATCATCCGTCTCATCATCGTCTGAAGGTATAATTTATTTATCTGAACAAATAAGAAAACACTGTTTTTTTTTATAAACTACGTGTAATATAAAATTTCATTCTCCGTATAAGATTCTGAATATAATGAGATTTATCTACAAAGAATAAGTTCATTCCCCGTCGAATATATTTTAAATATGTTAAAGAAATTGGTTTACTCTAGGTATAAATCATTGATAAAACTACCCAGCCCTCTTTTTTACAAATAACCTATCGGAGATCATAATGATGCTAAACCGACGAAGATGATTTAAAGGAATTTTCATTTTATCACAGATAAACGAGTGAAGACAAAAAAGAAGAAGGAGCGTAAAAGGAAGAGAGAGGATACAGGTTTTGATATTTCGGAAAGATTCTTGGATGCAATAGTAGAGAAACTCGCATCTAAAACCAAGCAACAAGCTTTAGGAGAAAAAGGGACCAAAGGAGGGAAATTTCAAAGGGATAAACGACCAAGATTGACTCGAGACAACGTTAAACGAGAAATCAAGGAGGAAGCATCGGTCAAAAATGAGGATGTGGATGATCAAACCGGAGTTAGGGTGCTGAAATCGCGCTTCTCACCCGGAACGTTGATGAAGGCTGCGTCGATGATGACTGAAGGACAAAAAAAAATTGTCAAGCAACTAGGTTTGGGTAGTCTTTTAGACATGAAAGTTTCAGGGATTCCGTCAAAACTTGGATACTACGTGATAGATAATTTCAACCCAGAAAGCTGTAGCATACTGCTGGAGCAAGGAGAGCTATTAATAACGAAGGATAGGATCCACAGCGTGTTTGGCATACCCAAGGAAGGGATTGATATATCCCGGTTAGCGGTGGCGAATAAGAGGGACGTAGTGACAAGAATGTGGAAGGACCAATTTAAGAGTTCAGAAATAAGGCCGTTAGATGTTTTAGAGGCTATTTCGGACAAAAACATTTCAGACAGAATGTTCACTCTGAATTTCATTGTTTTGGTTTCGACTATTTTGGCTGAAGGAACCCAGATGGGCTTAGTCAACCAGCGACTTTTGCCATTGATGAGGCCGGGAGAAGAGTTTCAAACTTTGGATTGGTGTGGATACATACTTGACGTCTTGAAGCAGTGCAAGTGTCATTGGCCGAAGGTAGCAAGCGGATTCTGCCATTGCGGCCCTCTGGTTTTATTAACTGTAAGTTCCAAATATTTATTTTTGAACCAAATATTAAAGCATGAAAACTTATTGGTCATATTCTATGTTCCTGGGCTTTTTGTTTTCTTCGTAGAATGATATATCATTCTACATAGAATGGAATTATTATATATTAAAGCATGAAAACTTATTGGTCATATTCTATGTTAAAATCTAGTTATTTCTGGAATAACTGAAATTGATATGTTGCATCATTTTATTAGAAAACTGGAAATTCTATATATCATTTTCATAGAATAGGGGACAAAAGTGTGACTAGAAGTATTATTTTTAACATACTGAAAAAATATTCTATGTAGGATGGAAAATTTTATTGATCATCTATGCTTAAATAAAAAACATTCTACATTAGAATGAGAATCTATGAGGGAAATCGACATATTATATTTAATACAATGAAAAACATTCAATATATGATGAATACTTCTATAAAACATCTATGAATGAAAAAAAAAACATTCTATAGAGGGATGAAAAACCAGTTGGAGAATTAGATAGATTTTTAAGAATAGAATACAAATATTCTATGTATGATGGAAATCGACATAATATTTTTAATACAATGAAAAACGTTAAATTTATCATGAATAATTCTATAAGTCATTCTATAGGAGAATGACAACCAATAGGAGAATTAGATAGATTTTTAAAAATAGAATAAAAATATTCTATAAACATTCTATAAAACATCTATGAATGAAAAAAAAAACATTCTATAGTAGAATGACAACCCAATGGGAGACTTTGATAGATTTTTAAAAATAGAATAAAAATATTCTATGTATGATGGAAACCGACAACTCTGTTTTTGGAACTGTTATTAACAGAAAACATTATTTTTTGTTCAGCTGTTATATGTAGATTATGTTTCTTGTGAACACAACTATGTGTCGAGGTCTAGATGTGTCGAGGTCTAGACCATTGATAAAGACCTGGGAGTATACAACCCTAAGGAGACGAGAGGGTGATGAGTTGAAGAGTGGTGGATTTGGGATTGGCTCGATTCTTGATGATGTTGAACAGGAAGACGATGACGTTGACTCTGCAGCAAACCAAAAAGATGATGAAGAGGCTGCTGTTGTTGTGGATGTTGCGAGAGATATTCAGAAAATTGAAAACAAATACAACGAGGCTTTGGAGGGCAAAGAGATTCTGACAACGATGGTTAGAGAAGCTTTAAATAAGTTTAATGATGGACTTGAAGCAACTGGAATCGAAAGTGATGCGGTTGTTTGGTGAAGAAGAAGAGATTGAAGGAGCGACAGTACAAACCGAGACACAATTTTGGAATTCCCCAGGGGTTATTGCCGAAATGGACAAAAGCTTGGACCAACTCACGAAAAGAAAGTCAACCGTTCTGGTGGGCCAGATGACACCCCCAAGCTTCAGTCGTTAAACCTCGCACGAAACTCGTTATCATTGAAAAGTTCGTAGCACACCTGCGTCAATTCAAGCAATTGTATGTTACTGACAAAAAAAAAAAAATACACCACATTACACTGAAAAACGGAAATTATTGGTCGGGCAAACACCTTATGTGGCAACTTTTGGGTTATATGCCACATGCACAAACGGTGTTTTGCGGATCTAAAAACAGTTGCTACTGCTTGCTTTACTGAAGCATCCTAGTCGGTAACAATGAGGTTTGGTTCATGCCCCATATTACGAACAAAAGCATCAAACAACCACGCGTATGACTCAATAGACTCGCTTGCTATTAAACCAGCCCCGAATGTCACGCATTTCTTGTGATTATCAATTCCAGTGAAAGGCACAAACACCATCATGTATCTGAAAAAACAAACATATCATGTAATTCTTTTTGAAAAAATATGAAAATTCTCTGTATAATAATGCCATTCTATGTAGAATGATATATCATTCTACGTAGAACAAAAAAGCCCAGGAACATAAAATACTCCAAAAAATAAACGAACACTTACTTATTTTGGGGCTCAATAGAAGAAACAACATATCATGTAATTCTATAAGAAAAAATATGAAAATTCTCTGTATAATAATTCCATTTTATGTAGAATGATATATCATTCTACGAAGAAAACAAAAAGCCCAGGAACATAGAATACTCCAAAAAATAAACGAACACTTACTTATTTGCAGAATACGTGGCGTCGGCATATACAACATCCCCAAAAGCTTTGTAGTTCAGTTTCATGGTTTCGTCAGCCCAAAACAAACATACTAACTCTCCCTCACTGTTACATTTGTACTCACATGAAAAATTTGGAACATCATTTGCTTTGCTTATCAAGAGGTCAACAACCATTTGAGCATCACTATCCCCAATGAATCGATTCAAATCTCTTTTAAAATTTTTTGATGCGTTCCTACTAAATTTTAAGTTCTTATAACCACCGGCAATGTCGGACAAGTATCTACGAGCAACAACAGGACCAACATTCGCCCTAGACATGTCGTGTAACAAAGTCTTATCAGCGAAGTCAAGCTGTCTGCGCTTCTTAAGCATGTGTTTCCTGTCATCTGATAACAACCGATGGCTGTGCCTCTCGACAAAATCGTATACAAGGTACTTTTTTGAAGCCACGGACAACAACTTTATCTTCACACAGGCGCCACATTCTGCCCGACCGCTTTTCCCTCGACGAAGTTTGTTCTCAGGCGCAGGATTGCCTTCTTTATTGCATAATATATATTTGATTGTAACAACCCCATCGCTATTCTTTTTTGTCGTTCCTTTTCTAGTGTCAAATCCAGATAAATCAGCATACTTTTCATACACTCCAATAGCATCGTCCAACGAAGAATACACACTATATTTTTGCGGTTTTAAATGAGACGGGACGTTGGGAATCCAATATCTCCCTCCCCCTGGAGTTATCTCCTCAGAACCCTCGTCGTTTATCAACGTCCTTAATGTTTCATCTTTACCCGAATCTGTGATTTTGAAAAAAAAACAAAGCTTAGGAAATATGAAACAAACAAAAAGATACATTAAACTCGAAAAAAAGGATACATATTCAAAGAATAACAAAAAACTAAATGTACATATGAAGGCATTCTATAAACTCTACGAGACAAATAAATATTCTATGAATAATAGTAAGTATTCTATGTAGAAAAGCTAATTATTAAAACGGAAAACACTACATTTTTACGTACACGCACATAATTCTACATAGAATATATGCTATTCTATGTAGAATAGAAATAGTTCATTTTTACGTATACGCACATAATTATACATAGAATATATGCTATTCTTCTTCACGAGAGATAACAGATAAATTAAAACCTAATAGGATTGCTAACAGACAAATAAAATAACACGAAAATATAAAAAAAACACTGTCAAGAACACAACAAAATCAAAACTTGTTGGGAGTAGGCAAAAGATACAACCTGTGTAAGCATTCTATAACTCTAGGAAACATATAAAACATTCTACGTAGAATAATATGCATTCTATGGAGAATGGCTACTTTCAAACAGAAAACATTATATTCTACGAAAAAACGAAGAGTATTCTACGAATAAAAATATGCTATTCTATATAGAATAAAAAATGTTCAACACATACGATATCAAAATAAAAATAAAAACAACAAGGAATGCATACGTTCATAAAAACAGAAAGGCTTCGTTCAGAATTTCAAAACAACTACTGAAAGGAAACCTACTACGAAAAACATCGAATATGACAGCAAAGACAAAAAAATACTGACATGGACACAACAAAATCAGACTTGTTAGAAAGAAAAAATTTAGAAACATCGGATATTAGCCAAGGGAAACGACGAATTACCTGGATTATGAAAAGACTCGACGACCTCCTCGTCTGCTGGAAAACAATTAGGAACGACATTACATGGAGTCTGTTGAACTGTAAAAGACGACTCCATGGATAGGTCGAAAAAAAAAAAGAAAATGATTTCCGGCGACTCGACGGAGCAGACTTCTTCTGGCCGGAGAAAAGGGAGGAGACCGGTAGATTAATGACAAACACAAATGATGATTACATTGAAGATTGAAAAGCTTAATTAAATGACAGCTTTTCTGAAGAGTCACAAGGAAGAGGCCAAAGAAAAAGACAGAATTACCCTTAGTGGAGACTCCCATATTTGCAAAGATTTACAAAAATGCCATTGATTATCCACCATTGATCCTCTTAATCCAAGGGATGAAAATGGTTCTTGTGTTCTCACATTATTTGGAGTTCTTAAAAGAACCCATTCCTATATATATATATATATATATATATATATATATATATATATATATATATATATATATATATATATGTATGTATATATATATGTATGTATATATCATGTGTTCGACATAATCATGAAAATGATAATGGCATGACAGGGTGATACAAATAAAGCGAATATAGCAAATATGCATAAACACATATAACTACTCATGCAAATAAATATGTTACTCACACTACTACAAAAATTGGCTCTTCGAAGCTCGGTCAAGGTAAACACGGCCAAACAAAAATCTGAACTCACCACACCCGGCTACCAACCTGATAATAAAAGTACATCGCTTGATTGTAACCATTTAATTCGTATAATACTAAATCTCCTTGATTGGCCTTCGGGGGCTAAAACGATAACTATTTATTTATACGGAAAAATCTTTAAAATTAATTAAATACTATGTTTTAGGTTATTTAGCCTATAATTATAGGTCTCGAACCTATTTCGGCTATAGTGAATTATTTAATCAACTAACTTGAACTTATAAATTTTTACAGTCTTTTCTTTAAATGGACAGTTTCCCTAATTAACTTATAATTAAATTAATTAAATACATTTATCTTATTATTAACAATGATCCACTCAAAAAGTGCTCAAGCCCAAAATATATTAATTCATTAACCCACACTTACGGCCCAACAATAGAACTTTAAACTCAGTATAAAAATTAAAATGGAATCCGGCCTTAAACCCAACTAGTTGGTCCATCAAATATTTGACCCAATAGAATTAACCAATTAACATTATACAAAATCACCAACCCAAAACTAATTAGTATAACAACGAGCATTGACCCAAAATAAATTAATATAACCGATTTGGACTTAAGCCATACTACTAACTAACTCAACCCACTTTTCGTCAATATAAATTAGCCCACAAACTTACTTTTAAATTCCAAAATCAAAAGAAAATAAATAAATAAGTAAATAATAAATAAACAAATAGATAAACGAATAAATAAGGCACACTAATGTGTCTGGTGGTTGTTGTTTTTGGAAAAAAAAAAAAAAAGAAGAAAGAAAGAGGACAGGCAGATAGAGGCGTATGATTTGGGCTTAAGCCAAGTGGCCCACACAAAACTTAAATAAGAAGTCTGCAACCCAACATTTTTTTTAGCCCAACCCTAAATGTTTTCTGTTTGTGTTATTGCTGATGAAAAGGAAACAGAAAGCAGAAAGCAGGGAACGACAGACAAACGCAGCAGCCTACGCGAGGGAAGAAGAGGCTGACCGATCGCCGACCGCTGGCGGCGGCGGCGACAGGGTCATCTGACCTATGGCCACCCCGCACAACACACACACACACACACACACACACACACACACACTTAAAATTATTAATTCCTATTCCATTTTAATTTAATTTCTCAACTCCCAAAAATCATGGAGTTTACTCCAATGGCCCAAAAACTCAACTTAAATCCTTAAATCAAATCAGAAATTCATATCTAATCTTGTTTCTAATAATTTTTTGATGTTTTATGGTTATTTGAGAGATTTGTAAAATTTTGCGATAAACTCCATTAATGGGTGTTATGGGTTTTCTTGATGAAAGTGATGAAATGGATGAACTCAACTACTAGATTTTAGATTATTTGAACATGTAAGGTTTAGTTTGATGATCTCTAATGTCAAAAGAAATTGGTGACGTGAATGAAAATTTTATACCTCAAGGTTGGAAAATGAAGGGTTGGAGATGATAATGAGATTGTCCTAGCCTCCACTCCAAGACTTCAAGAATGTTTCCAGCATTTTTTTAAAATATAAATTCTCAACATGTGGGTTTTGAAATGCATGTAAGAAAATGGAGAGTGTTTAAATATTAGAGTCAATGGGGAAGGAGAAAGGAAAAGAAGATGCATGGGGCAAAGGAAAAATATTGCAGGAGGGTGAAGGCCCTAAATGGGTGATATGTCATTATTCTTCGAAAGTGAACAAAATGAAACAATAATCTAGTACCAAATAAGCAATTTTGGTATCATACTTCGGTTATCCTAATGCAACGAAGATTTACGTTTACTTTGGTTTTATTCCTAAAATATAATTTTATCATTGTTTGGTTGCTTGAAATTTCTAATTTATATTTAACGATTATAACTGAATAACTCATAATTTCTAGTTTTTAAATATTTATGCAAAAAATCCGCGCGTTACAATCACTTTCCCGTTGGATTGATATCGTCCTCGAGATCATTTGGGTGTCGTGATAGTTTCGACATTTGATCCTACTCTTCGATTCTCATGTCTGACAAGTGCATGGTTTCTCAGTCTCCATACCTTTGGATCTTATGCTTGATTTTCCTTTGTTTAATTTATGCTTGTATTCACTATAGTTTTGTTTACCCATTTATGGGTCTCTTAGTACAATTGATTATTTTAAGGTGTGATTTCATCACTTCGAGTGATTAAGTTCGATCATTGTTTAAATTAATTCATTTCAAGTTTTAGATTTTATAGTACTTTTCTCGTTGGTCGGGCCTCGTCATTGAAATCATGGTCGTCGACTTTCCCGTTAGATTAAACTATACCGGTCTCTCAGAGACCGTCTTCGAATGGAATCTCAACTTTTGTATTTGTTTAGTGTTGTTTGAAATCAAGTGAAGTTGATTTCATGAAGAAGAGACATTATATTTCTCTTTATATTTTAATATTTCTGTTTTCACGATCACATTCGGCTAAAAAGACTTTTAGCTCCCCTACCAAATCTCAATTCTCCCTCTCAGACACATCTTTTTTTTTCCAAAGGGATTAGTTGTATTATCTTCTTCCTATGGTTTTATGGTTTGTTCCGTACATATTTTTCTTATTAGAGAGTTCTAGTCCTCCTCTTGTGATTTTATTTTTTACATTTCCTTTCTCGTTCATTGATTTCACTTGCATTTATAATGATTTTATAGAATTTATATCCATCTACTCTCGAACATCAAGATTTGTTTATATGAATTGATTTTGTGATAATATCGTTTGTTAATTAAGGGGTTCATTTAAAATAACTGTTCTTGCTTTCCTAGTTGTTATTATCATTATCATTATATTATGCATTTCATGATCATTTTATTTCTCAACTCCCAAAAATCATGGAGTTTACTCCAATGGCCCAAAAAGTCAACTTAAATCCTTAAATCAAATCAGAAATTCATATCTAATCTTGTTTCTAATAATTTTTTGATGTTTTATGGTTATTTGAGAGATTTGTAAAATTTTGAGATAAACTCCATTTGTGGGTGTTTTGGGTTTTATTGATGAAAGTGATGAAATGGATGAACTCAACTACTAGATTTTAGATTATTTGAAGATGTAAGGTTTAGTTTGATGATCTCTAATGTCAAAATAAATAGGTGACGTGAAT
Organism: Centrapalus pauciflorus; assembly: GCA_020465985.1. Taxonomy (NCBI): domain Eukaryota; kingdom Viridiplantae; phylum Streptophyta; class Magnoliopsida; order Asterales; family Asteraceae; genus Centrapalus; species Centrapalus pauciflorus. The sequence continues at coordinate 62,231 of JAANYP010006941.1, read as the reverse complement.
GGAAATTTTATACCTCAAGGTTGGAAAATGAAGGGTTGGAGATGATAATGAGATTGTCCTAGCCTCCACTCCAAGACTTCAAGAATGTTTCCAAGATTTTTTTTAAAAAATAAATTCTCAACATGTGGGTTTTGGAATGCATGAAAGAAAATGGAGAGTGTTTAAATAAAAGAGTCAATGGAGAATGAGAATGGAAAAGAATATGCATGAGGCAAAGGAAAAAAAATTGCAAAGGGTGAAGGCCCTAAATGAGTTGTATATCATTTTTCTTTGAAAGTCAACAAAATGAAACTATAATCTAGTACAAAATAAGCAATTTGGGCAACAGACTTTGGTTATCCTAATGCAACGAAGATTTACGTTTACTGTGGTTTTATTCCTAAAATATAATTTTATCATTATTTGGTTGCTTGAAATTTCTAATTCATATTTAACGATTATAATTGAATAACTCATAACTTCTAGTTTTTAAATTTTTATATGCAAAAAATCTGGGCGTTACATGTCCATCAAGACCACACTTCCAACACACCTTTTTAGGTTTCTTGTTTGGAGTGTCATTGGTATCCTTAAATTTTCGTTTAAAACCGGACTTGGCATCCTTTTTGTTTTCAACCATATTCACCGAAGATGGTTAAGCAGTATTCCTGCCCTTATCCTTGTCACTTTCATGCGCCCGAAGAGATTCTTCTAGGCGCAAATGACTACCAAGTTGAATCAACGTCAACTCTTCCTTGTTGTGTTTTAAAGTGTGTTTATAATCCTTCCAAGATGGTGGTAATTTATCGAAAAGAGGATCGATCATACCATATAAGATGGGTCCACGACAGATGTAGTCATCGTTTTCCCATTTGTTTCGCTTCCTCATCATCTCTATTGTTTCGTTCTCAATGATTTCTGGCATGGGAGTGCTCAAAACGTACACCACCTTCAATGTCGTGAGAAGAAAGTGCATCTTGTTTTGCCACCGACGAAAGTCTTGACCCTCGAACTTGTCAATCTTCGCAAACTTCGACGTCATATCCTTCAAAGATTCTGCCATTGTTCTTCACGAAATTATTGTTGTCGATTGTTGGGGTATTCGTGTTTGGTATGAAACAACATTGGCCTTACATATATTATGATCGTGAAAGTTCACTTTTCGACAACAATAATTTGCCCAAAGCCGGGTACCCAAATTTTGTTGTGGGATAATACACAAGAAGGTTTCTATGTGTGAGACCCAAGATTTCTCAAAGGTCTTAAGTCAAGGCCCATTAGCAACGCAATATCAATCATGAAACTAAGATAAAATTAACAGTGCGGAATTACAGTTAATTACAAACAGAGACAATTTTAGGTAATAGGGCACAGACTTCTAGACTATTTCATTAAAGCACAAATATAAACTAGCCCCAAACCCCAAAGCTCTATCATCAGCCAAGTACCAAGGTGTTGAAACAGGTTCTAAAGCACTTCAAGCTCTTTCAAAGTCCTGACCTATGAACTAGGTCCAGCCAATCCTTTGCCTTTACCTGAAAAATAATGCAACAACGGGGTAAGCTTATTTGCTTAGTGAGAATGTAGAATTTCACATTTAACATGCAATTATGAACGCGGAAGCACATGCACTGCACTCGGCTCATGCACTGCTCAGCTCTATTGCTTATGCACTGCACTAGGCTCATGCACAGCTCAATCTCGAAGGGACATTGGCCAATTAATGCTCTTTAGATGCGCGACTTTGCTCAGCTCCCAGTTATAAAACTGTTGTTGCTCTTGAGACTTTTAGACAAATTCATAAGAAATGCTCGGATGATGATAACTCCATACACACGCATCATTAGTGGGGATCAGCCACGCACTGGGCTAGCTACCAGTAATTGCTCTATATGGATATCATCGGAATGCTCAGCTCTAGCTACCCTCTGTGCTTTCATCACGTAAATCAGCACATCATAAGCCTAACATTAACCCAACACTGAGCAATACTGATGGAGTTAAGCTTAACAATCAAATGACTCATCAATGAAATAGATTCTGGAAGAATAAATGCTCAGCTCAACAAATCATAGTAAATATACTATGATAATATATATCATGCTCAAGATCAGACGTTCAATAAAATCAGGATCATGCAACAAAAGTCTCAATTCACATAATTTGCTTTTAAAGTAAAATCTACAACTCACAGTTATTGGTTATTTGCACTTTCTGGCTCTGGCTCTGTTGCTCACAATCTGACTTATATCAGATTTTCAGATGCTTGTCATTTTGCTTGTTGCTCAATCTGTTAATCATATCATTTCTGATATTTATTAGCCTTTATATCATCTGAATAGTATATTCAGTATTCATTCGTTTAATAATGCTCACGGTTCGTTCGTTGGTCTTTTAATCTCAAAATCTCATAACTTGATCATATGATCATATATTTCTTACTTCATTTCATCCAATCATTATCATGTGATATTAATTTCTTGTTAAATCATTATTCAACTCATTTAATTTAGTTAATAAGCCTTAATTTCTATTAATTTATCCCCCATTCACATATTTGAATGTATGCATATTTATCATGTTGTTGTAATTAATTTTAATTCATAATCATATATCCCACACACATTTACACATATATATAATCATTTTGCTAACTATCTTGTTAATTTTTGTGTTTTCTATGTGTTTTATTCAAGATATCCAAATCTAGGGAGTGAGTTTCGACTTTATGTATCAAAATCGAATACATGCTAAGCTTAAAGACATTAAGATCGAATATAAATGCTAAACTCGAATCCTAGGACTAAATTCGAATCTATCATTTCGATTATAGTCAAATTCGAACTCCTAGTCTTAATTTTATGCTTAAATTCGAAAATGATGCTATATTTGAGGTATCAATTTCGAACTTAATGACTAAATTCAAAGCCCATTTGGACTTAATGACTATATTCGAATCCTATTCTTGATTTGATGGACAAATTCAAATACAATAGTTAAATTCGAAGGCCTCCCTCGATTCTAATGTCAAATTCGAACAATATTCGAATTTAAGGTCAAATGTCGAGTTTGTTCATGTATTTCGAGTTTGTTCTTGATATTTCGAATTTGTTCATCATTTATATCTTTAAAAACATGTGTTTTAGGTCTAAAATCACAAAATATGTTAAGTATTACTCCTAGGTTCACTTATATTATACTTATTCTAGTTAAATCTCAAGTTAAACTAGCTTTAATTTCATGAAAATCCTAAATTCGAATTCCTAACTTTAAAACCGAAAATATAGAAGCTTAATACGTAATTTCTTACCTCAAATTCGTACGAAATCAAGCATATAATAGTAGATTGTTGTTGTATGCTTCGAGATCTTTCCGGTAACGTATAAATCTTGATAATCGGACGGTCGGTTTGGAAGAAATCTTAGAGAGAGAGTAGAGAGAGAAATCTAGAGAGAGTAGAGAGAGAGTCAAAAATCTGATTTTATGATCATAATTTTCGTTTATATACTTCAACTAGTTATATTTGCTACTTAACCCACTATTACTTTTGTATCTTATATCTCCCTTATTTAATTATCTTTAATAATTTATTAATTCATAATTTAAATATTTATATAATTTAATTAAATATTTAAAAAAAACTTAATTAAATTATAATTCAAAATAATGTAATAATATTACATTATTGGTTCGATGATCAGATATTTAGTTGGGCTAAAAGTTGGGTTGTTACAGAATGGGCTCCACCACGCACAAACTTCGTCCCCGAAGTTAGATATGTTCGAACAGACTTGGGTAGATAGCTTTTATGATATCTTTTAATTTCCCAAAGCTGATGCGAATCTTTGTGGTGTTTCCACTTAACGTGCACCATCTGTTTTTTATGATTTATGCTTCTTTGAGATTCATAAGTACTAGAAACTCAAGTTTCTCCTCGGAGTTCATATTTAATTCAATATTTCACTGTTTGATCATTTAGGAATTCTGACTTATTATTCATACTCTTAATATATGAGCTTTATGTTTTACGCCATAATCAATCCAGATAACAACTCAATACATGAGTTAGCTCATATATCTCTTTTTCGTTTGATCTTGAGCCAGTTATGGCTTTTTAAATCTCTCATCTGTATTATTGTAAAATTTTCATTTATATATTCACTTTATGGATTTTTGAGATTTAACTTTATATTTCATTCAATTCAGCTAATATCTCTATATATTAGTTGGTTCATATCTCTTTTCATTTGCTCTTGAATTAACTATAGAGCTTTTCGGGAGTCTGATTATCTGTACTTTATGTTTCTTTTATTGATGATGTTACAATCATCAATCGCTTAGCCGATTTTTTAATTATGTTGACTATTGTGAAGACTTACAATTACTTTGCATTGACAAGCAGATGGAATCAATCCTCCGGCGCAACAACCGGAGCCAACTCTTCGTGTAACGACTCCACCTCACCTACCTTGGTCTCCAATTGCGCTGCCATATCCGCTAAATCATTTACATAAGCAGCCTCTCGAGAAGCAAAACCTTCCAAGATGATCAAGTGTTTAGAAGCCGAGAATGAGAGATTGAGGCAAAATGTTGAAATGCTGCATTTAAAGCTTGCCGAACAAAACAGGAGTTCGAACAGAGAATCAAAAAAAAATTTGAAGTTACAATCGACCACATCTTCTTCGCAACGGTTTAGCAGTTGATGGATATTTCAGGTAAGTCAAACATGATCAAGAACTTGAAGAGATCATACGCTTTCAAATCTTCCAGTGAATAGGAATATTAACGACATGGAAAACAAATGCTATATAGAATCAGATTCCAAGGAAAACGATTTTGATAGGAATCGACAATTTACTTAGGCTTTCTTGGTGTGATTCGTTAGACATGACGACAGATTCTGTTATTGAAGTCAGGTCTCGAGTTACCAGGGTTCCAAAACCGTCTCTACGACCATTTACATCATCTTCTACTTTATCGTCATTGCCTTCCTCTATTAGTTCACTTGTGCAATTTGGTCAAAAGGCTTTGACAAAGTAATAATCTTTGATTCTGTTTAATTATATGTATAGACTTAGGTTTGAATCTTCATTGGTGAATTTCTGAATTCAAAATTACTTTACTCTTTTGGCGGAAGCTTCTCATTTATGTACAATTAGGTGGAATAAGAATTCCATATGGACTATCTCACTAGTCTCGCGTCGACATAGTGAGAATCCATCACTTCATTTATTTTAGCATATACGACATTTCATTGGCCATTCATGACTAATTGTTTGGCTTAACAAAAATCTCAATCTGTTTCTTATTACTCTCGCTTTGTGCCTCTGATTTCTTTGATTCTTATTTAAGTTGTCATTGGGTACTTAATTACTTGATTCAAATACTCTTCTCATTAATATTTATTGGATCAGCAACTTCTACCTCTGTCTCATTATAAGACACGCTGTAATCTTTCTGATTACAAGGATTTACGAAGTAGCTTGCGCTTAGGATTATATTTTGATTTCTTAAAGTTTTTGAATCATACACGATTCAGATTACAATACCTATATTGGTTTATAGGTATAATTTCTGATTGGAATAGTATTTGTATCGTAACTTCAACTGATACAACCCATATGTCATCCGCATTATTCACTATCGATGACATGGTTGTACAGTTAACTCACTACTTATTTTAGAACTGATTTTCAGCTGGCAACGGAATTAAATCATTTTATCATATAAGAAACTTATAATTAGTTACCATTGGGGTCTTTTGGCGTTTCTGGCGTCTCCTCGGCATCCTCAGCAGTTATATGGAAAGCTCGCGCCTTAGCTGTAGGTATCATTGTAGTACTCTGTTGGATTGCTCTGCCAACTGGTTGTTCAGGATTAGTAAGCACGCGTGCATTTGGGCAATGCTTGGCATAATGTCCACGCTCACCACAGTTGTAGCATACGTCGTTTCTTTCTGGGCACTCATCGCTTCCATGTCCAATCCGGTTACAAGTGTAACAGGTCACATCTCTAGGGTTGCAGCGTCCGCTATGAAATTTGTTATGGCGTTTACACGGTCGTGCTCCTGACTGTATGGAATAGACTCTAGTCTTCTGAGGTGTAGAAGATGCTTGTGACTGCTGCTGACTGGACTTTGATGAACCGAAGAATCTACTGGATTTCTGTTTCTTAGCTGGAGATGGACAAGTAGGACTTATAGCCATCATAACGGGTTCACAACTAGAATTTGTGAATTCCCACTCCACCATCCTTGTTGCTTCCACAATACTGAGATACGTTTTAAACTTTATGCTACTCATTTATCTTCTATATATTGGATTCAGACCCAGTCTGAATCGATTTATCTTACGCTCTTCTGTTGCTACTTGATATGACGAGTAGCCGCAAAGTCTCGAGAACTCATGCTCGTATTCATCAACGGTCTTAGTTCCTTGTTTCAATTGCATCAACTGCATCTCAAGTTCGTCTTGTTTCTCTGTTGGACAGTATTTAGCGTTGAACATCTCCAAGAACTACTCCCAATCTAATGTCGTAATTGCTTCCTCACCATAGATGCTCCTTTGTGTTTTCCACCAGGCTCTAGCATCTCCAACGAACAGTGCTGTAGCAAACTTAACTCTATTGCTGTCCAGACATTCTGAGATACTGAAGATCTCTTCAGTATGACTTATCCAATCTAACGCTTGTATTGGATCTACTGTGCCTTCAAACGTTATGGCACCGCTCGCTTTGAAGTCTTTGAATCTACAGCCTTTTGGCTGCACAACTCGTTGATTGACATGCTCATCATCAGATTCGCTTGACTGTTCAGTTTGTTTCTTTTTATGTTTATTTCGCTTTTCAGTTTTCTTTATTGATTCAATTTGCTCTAGCATAAACTTGTTTTGTTGCTCATTATTCTGGGTTATTAGTTGTTGCATCATTTCCAGGACTTGCTCTGGGGTCATGCCACCTGATGGTCCACCTTCTCCTGACATAGCTCTGAAATTCAAATCACTAAATATTTAGATCATTAGTCTAGCACATTGTACCCTTTCATGCCCCGTCCTACTAGTCTCTGAAACCTATCTTAGTTCAAGCCATCCTGTCATGATAGCATTGCACAAGTTTGAGATCATGTATTACACGTAATACAATGATTCACTCAAACTATTGCTCTGATACCATCCTGTGAGACCCAAGATTTCTCAAAGGTCTTAAGTCAAGGCCCAGTAGCAACGCGATATCAATCATGAAACTAAGATAAAATTAACAGTGTGGAATTACAGTTAATTACAAACAGAGACAATTTTAGGTAATAGGGCACGGACTTCTAGACTATTTCATTAAAGCACAAATATAAACTAGCCCCAAACCCCAAAGCTCTATCATCAGCCAAGTACCAAGGTGTTGAAACAGGTTCTAAAGCACTTCAAGCTCTTTCAAAGTCCTGACCTATGAACTAGGTCCAGCCAATCCTTTGCCTTTACCTGAAAAATAATGCAACAACGGGGTAAGCTTATTTGCTTAGTGAGAATGTAGAATTTCACATTTAACATGCAATTATGAACGCGGAAGCACATGCACTGCACTCGGCTCATGCACTGCTCAGCTCTATTGCTTATGCACTGCACTAGGCTCATGCACAGCTCAATCTCGAAGGGACATTGGCCAATTAATGCTCTTTAGATGCGCGACTTTGCTCAGCTCCCAGTATAAAACTGTTGTTGCTCTTGAGACTTTTAGGCAAATTCATAAGGAATGCTCGGATGATGATAACTCCATACACACGCATCATTAGTGGGGATCAGCCACGTACTGGGCTAGCTACCAGTAATTGCTCTATATGGATATCATCGGAATGCTCAGCTCTAGCTACCCTCTGTGCTTTCATCACGTAAATCAGCACATCATAAGCCTAACATTAACCCAACACTGAGCAATAGTGATGGAGTTAAGCTTAACAATCAAATGACTCATCAATGAAATAGATTCTGGAAGAATAAATGCTCAGCTCAACAAATCATAGTAAATATACTAAGATAATATATATCAATAAGCTCAAGATCAGAATGCCAATAAAATCAGGATCATGCAACAAAAGTCTCAATTCACATAATTTACAGTTAAAGTAAAATCTACAACTCACAGTTATTGGTTATTTGCACTTTCTGGCTCTGGCTCTGTTGCTTACAATCTGACTTATATCAGATTTTCAGATGCTTATCATTTTGCTTGTTTCTCAATCTGTTAATCATATCATTTCTGATATTTATTAGCCTTTATATCATCTGAATAGTATATTCAGTATTCATTCGTTTAATAATGCTCACGGTTCGTTCGTTGGTCTTTTAATCTCAAAATCTCATAACTTGATCATATGATCATATATTTCTTACTTCGTTTCATCCAATCATTATCATGTGATATTAATTTCTTGTTAAATCATTATTCAACTCATTTGATTTAGTTAATAAGCCTTAATTTCTATTAATTTATCCCCCATTCACATATTTGAATGTATGCATATTTATCATGTTGTTGTAATTAAGTTTAATTCATAATCATATATCCCACACACATTTACACATATATATAATCATTTTGCTAACTATCTTGTTAATTTATGTGTTTTCTATGTGTTTTATTCAAGATATCCAAATCTAGGGAGTGAGTTTCGACTTTATGTATCAAATTCGAATACATGCTAAGCTTAAAGACATTAAGATCGAATATATATGCAAAACTCGAATCCTAGGACTAAATTCGAATCTATCATTCCGATTATAGTCAAATTCGAACTCCTAGTCTTAATTTTATGCTTAAATTCGAAAATGATGCTATATTTGAGGTATCAATTTCGAACTTAATGACTAAATTCAAAGCCCATTCGAACTTAATGACTATATTCGAATCCTATTCTTGATTTGATGGACAAATTCGAATACAATAGTTAAATTCGAAGGCCTCCCTCGATTCTAATGTCAAATTCGAACAATATTCGAATTTAAGGTCAAATGTCGAGTTTGTTCATGTATTTCGAGTTTGTTCTTGATATTTCGAATTTGTTCATCATTTATATCTTTAAAAACATGCGTTTTAGGTCTAAAATCACAAAATATGTTAAGTATTACTCCTAGGTTCACTTATATTATACTTATTCTAGTTAAATCTCAAGTTAAACTATCTTTAATTTCATGAAAATGCTAAATTCGAATTCCTAACTTTAAAACCGAAAATATAGAAGCTTAATACGTAATTTCTTACCTCAAATTCGTACGAAATCACGCATATAATAGTAGATTGTTGTTGTATGCTTCGAGATCTTTCCGGTAACGTATAAATCTTGATAATCGGACGGTCGGTTTGGAAGAAATCTTAGAGAGAGAGAGTAGAGAGAGAAATCTAGAGAGAGAGTAGAGAGAGAGTCAAAAATCTGATTTTTATGATCTTAATTTTCGTTTATATACTTCAACTAGTTATATTTGCTACTTAACTCACTATTACTTTTGTATCTTATATCTCTCTTATTTAATTATCTTTAATAATTTATTAATTCATAATTTAAATATTTATATAATTTAATTAAACTTAATTAAATTATAATTCAAAATAATGTAATAATATTACATTATTGGTTCGATGATCAGATATTTAGTTGGGCTAAAAGTTGGGTTGTTACACTATGCATGAGACTTGTCATCGAACAAAGTTTGTATATATAGGCATGTTGGCAATTAACCACCATAAAGCCAAATGTTGTAACCATCACCATAAAGCCAAAGGTTGTAATTAACCACCATAAAGCCAAAGGTTGTAACCACCATCATAAAGCCAAAGGTTGTTACCATCACCATAATGCCAAAAGTTGTAACCACCACCATAAGGCCAAAGGTGGCCAAAGGTTGTAACCACTTGTTTTTGTGTGTAGACAATAAGAAGCGTGTGTCTTGATTCAGGCCAACCTTATACAAGTGTGTACTCCACACCCCCAAACTTGTTATACTCCACACCCCCAAACTTGTTATAGGTCCAACCTGAATTAACTACCGGTTACACATTGTGCTAAAATAATAACATAATCCAAAGTGACTTAATATTGATTTGGTCAATTGAGGTCGGTTTGAGAAGCCGAGGCTAGATTGTGCTGACAATTATGAATTCTAGGATTGATATATTATTGACTTTGCACACATGTGAATACATGTTATCTTTCTTGTTATTGTTGTTGCTTATTACCATGTTATCTTTGTTGAGCATCCTAAATTATTGTTAATGAGCATTTGTTCCATGCTTCCATACATATATCGTTGGACCATTAATTTTTTGGATGAGACTGTTTAATCGTTAAGCCTAAGGCAATGGTAAGTCTAAAGTAATAACCGTATTGTATGTTGCTACGACCTATGTGGCATTTTACGATAAGCTAGACAACCATGTAGTAACATATTGTGTAAAATCACGACCTATGTGACATTTTGCGGTAAGCGAGGCAATCGTGTGGTGTTACGCAATGCTGATAAGCCTAATAGCGGTAATCAGGTGGAACGAACTAACTGGTTTAGGGCTAAATCTATATGACACTTTGCGGTAAGCAACACAACCATGTAACGCCCACTAATTTCACTATAACCCCTTGTTTGGTTAGCTTATAGGGCGTCTTTGACGATGAGCTTCTGCGAGCTTTTAGGAGTTTTTGGGAGCTTTTAGGAGCTTAACTTTTTATTTTTAGAAACTAAAACTCAAAATCTCCGTTTGGTATATAGGAGCTTGAGCTTTTGATTCAAAATGAAAGCACTCAAAAGCACTTCCACGAGAGGCTAGTTAAAGTAACTTTAAAAAAAGGAGCTTGAGCTTTGATCTAACAAATTTACCTTTTTACCCTCGTAATAATTATAAACTACAACTTTAAATTAATATTAATGTCATTTTATATCATTTAATTCTAAAAGCTACAACTACAACTGTTTTTATTAGACTTTATAAAAACTAAAAACTTCAGTTCTTTCAAAAGCTACCGTACCTAAAAGCTATAATTTGAAGCTACAAATAGTTGTGCAAACATATCCATTGTGGCAACCACAAGGTGGCAATTCATACTATTGTTGATCACTTGCATGTTGTATTGTTGGCACATTCATGACATACATGTTTATTCTATATGTTTGTATTCTATATCAATCTAGCAACTCATTTATCAACGATGTTGCTAATCCCTTTAGTTTTTAAATCTTGAGGCATAGACAAGGGTAAGGACACGTCTGTTCACATCACTGATTGACTTGGAGCTAGAGTGGAATCTCCTGACTTTTGGTAATCTTTTGAAGAATAATATTTAAATTTAAGATAGAAGACTCTCGTTCTGGCTTACACGCAAATGGACATAAACACATAGTTCCCAATCGTTAGCATGCAATTTATTATACAGAACACTGTTAACTCGATGAACATTTTTTCGTAATTTGATTCATTTTACTCGATGTTTGGGCCGTAAAGTGAGCGAAATCACATTAATAGTTTAGTGTTAATATTGAAAAAACTCAATCAACTTATTTTCTTATAATCTCATTTAAGTCCCTAAACTTTTTTTTTAATTGTTAAAGTCCCTAAACTATGTTTGTCTTATTCAATATTATATATTTTTGACCAGTTACCGGATTAGCCGGTATACACAACTGATAAAACAAAACGTTTAGGGGCTTAATCACTAAAATTTGAAAAGATAGTGAGTTTTTTCCAACATTAATCAAGTAAAAAAAAAACTAAAATTATTTGTTTGGTAACCGGTCAAATATGTCAAATATACACTTTTGAATAAGACAAAAATAGTTTAAGGACTTAAACTTAAAGATAAAAGTTTAGGAACTTAATCACGAAAATGAAAAAAGTTAATAGAGTTTTCTCGATATTAACCTGAGTTTATGTTTAATGAAAATGTTTAATTGGGCTCTATATCCGTATTATATTGTGAATTATTTTTAAATATGTGAAAACATCTATCATATTGTTACAACTTACAAGGTCTTTCAGGCGAGTTTGTGGATTTAGATTTTCTATTTTCCTCTAAAATTGAATTAAACTTACGAACTTGATTTTGACTTTCATTTCGATAAGCTAAAGTTTTCAATTTTGAGTCACGAAACTTGTCAATTTATCATGAAAATTGTTAACGAAGTGTCGTAAACAAGACCTATGAAAAAAATTTAAACAATCGGTTCGACACTATGGAAGTTTTTGTTAGCAAATAAAAAGATGTATTCATTGTGGATTCTTACTTGTTAAGTACCTTTAAGATTCCACTATGACGATCAAACATTAGACAAATTAGACAAATGCCTTCCTATATTTTCGGCCGATGTTTTGGTTAAGATATCAATACCAAACATGTGAGATTGATTTCCGGTAATTTGTGCAAAAAACCTCCAAGTTGGACTATTTTAGACTAAACCCCTAACCAATTTTAATTTGCACAAAAAACCCCAACCACTAAAATCTAAAAAAATGGATATTATTGGTTACATGCGGGTGAAACACACTGACCTCCTTCGACAAGTCGCCGGTGACCACTGAAATTTCGCGAAAAAGTAATATCTAAGAAAAAAACGCATATTTGAACAAAGAAATCAACAAAAATGTAGAATTGAATCATGGTTTGTGTTCATCGGTTTATATATTGTCTTCTTCATCTTTATAATCTTTGGATTTTTTGTGTGATTTGGTTACCGGATATGGGGTTTGTCGGACAAGGGGGTTCGTCAAACAATTGAGTTCGTTGGAGCAAAGGTTCATCGGAGAGAATTGGTTGGTCAGCATATTACAACCGATTCATCAGGTTGCAATTTTTATTTTTATTTTTTTGAAAAAGACATTATTTTGATAATTCTAGTTAGTTGGAGGTTTTTTTGTACAATAAAAAATGGTTGTCAGTTTTAATCACAAAAATGGTCCAACTTAAAAGTTTTTGCGCAAATTTCCCATTCATTTTTAACAACGAAACAAAAGTAAGTAACGGTATAACTGACTTAGAAACTAGACCACTAAGTTAAATTTTACAAACGGTTCGCGAATAAGGAACTCAACAATAAACCATTCATGTTTTGTTCCGATCAAACCAAACCATACAGAATCGCACACGCCGAAACCACTGGGGTGTTTGTAAAATGGGCTACATAAAATGTAAGCAACTCAAAAGGCTGGATCAACAAGCTTGTGATTCTATAGCTTCACACACCCAGTGAATATGCGATGAAAAATTGTGGTTAAAGCATTAACTGCTATAGCAGGAAGTTGGCTACAAATTACTACCATGAGTCGATAGTCGATAAAAGCTACAACTCCTCGTGATAAAGATGAAGCCCGAGTCCAAAACGGGCACAAGCTCGACGAAATGCCATGGCTTCTGCAATCTGCACTGGATCACCATACATTGCCTCACCAACCGATGAAGTTCCTGTCGATTCCCTAAATATCTGGTCAAAAGTCAAAATGGTTAGATTAGACAGGTCGGGTAACTCAAAATGGTTAGATTAGACAGGTCGGGTAACAGATCAAAACAAGTCAATTTTAAGCTTTGATCAGCTAAAAAAGTACACGAAGTTAATTTATTAAATATGGTAGGAAAACTTGTATTGAAAAACAATACGAGTTATCGGTTTGTAAACATTTTAATACTTTTCTTTTTTGCAAATTTCGATCCATTTGACATGTTTCTCTTTTAGCAATTTGACGTTTTATAAATAAAATATGACCCAGATTAACCTTTACTTATAAATGGGTTGAAATAGCAACCTCTATCTAAAGTAACTGGTTAATGAAATTTCACACGTCAATTCTACAATTGTATTCCTTTAGTGGCCGTTTGGCTTGCGGAATGAAATTCAAATGAATTGGATTTAAATTTAGTTGTTAGTGTACTTGGTGGGGGAGGGATAGAAAATAATTTATAGCGTTTGACTAAGGGTATTGGTAGTGAATAGTTGGAATCTAAATTCATTTACAAGTTGGTAGGAATGATAAATTCCTATAAACAATCATTTTGATGGAATATAAATAAAGTTTTACTCTTTATTTTTGTAATCTAAAGTTCCAATTCCAAACAAGCTATTTTAAATTCCAATTCCATCAAATGTTATTCCACGAACCATACGCACCGTTAGTTTTTGTTACTACTATCTTGTACCACAATTAGAGGCATTTTTAGATGGTTAACCAATAGTCAATAATCTCAATTAAACTATGTGTAAAGTCAAAATGTCAAATAATTCAATTCTTTGGGACAAAAGGAGTAGAGCTCAGCAGATGGTTTCTAGAAATCACATCTAGATTTCACACAAACTTTTTCTACGATATAATGATCAATGCGTAAAGTGCATACTCATCAAGAACAAGATTAGAAGTAAGTTTTAAAACAAAAGCCATACCTCTGCATCAGTCCCGTAGATTGTTACACGATAAGTAACAGAGACAGATTTCCCATCAGCTGAATAGTTGATGCTTCGGACTTCCCCAGACCATTCTACGATAAATTAAGATTATATATATTTATGAACAATATAATAACCAAATGGAAGTAACATATAATACGTAAAAATGATAATTTAGTTACGATCTTTGACATACCTGGAGCATGCAAATTCATTATCCTGTTCACTATATGCCTGACAGTAAAGAATCGAAAATCATATTAGTCCCTTTATTTAGAAACAAAATTCAATATCATCTTCCAACTAGTTCCATAACATTAGAAGTTCAGAACTGATTTTCAACATCATCAAATGGGTAAATGGATATTTAAGTGGGCCAATTGCCGAAAATGGCAACAAAACTTTTTTTTTAAAATTGTTTATAGCAACATTATTTATTTTCTATCATTAAGAACATCAACTTTTGTATCTTTATGATTAAAAGCATCAATTTTAATATTTTATATGATTAGTAACATCAACTTTTGTATTTTTACAATTTGTAGCGTCGACTTTTTTTTTACTTTTTGTTGTAAACGATAAAAAATATAAAAGTTGATGCTATTAATGATAAAAAATAACGTTGCTATAAATTGTAAAAAACAAAAAGTTGCTAGTTTTGTAAATTGCCCCTATTAAGTAGGGAAAAAGTGTTGTGAATTCTAAACTATCTT
Source organism: Centrapalus pauciflorus (assembly GCA_020465985.1). NCBI lineage: Eukaryota > Viridiplantae > Streptophyta > Magnoliopsida > Asterales > Asteraceae > Centrapalus > Centrapalus pauciflorus. The sequence goes on along the minus strand of JAANYP010006941.1, from coordinate 47,134 downwards.
GATAAAATTGATGGGTACACAAAACACCCAACTTTCATAACAAAAAGGTAGTGTACATAACATCTTTAGAACTTAAAGGAAACCACATCAAACTTCATAAGATAAATGTTACAATGGAAACTTTTCTTCCAGTTTTATTTCGGAAATACTTATCGATGCAAATGCCCAATACTAAGATGATTATAATGCATCAAATCCTATCTTCTTGGAGCCAACAGAATACTCGATATAAAAGGGTACTCTCCCAGCATCACATAATAACTACGTACAGTAAAAAATTCTTTTAGATTAATTACTCGGACATATGTATATAAGGGCAATAGTTTTGAGGCACCCATATGATGAGCTCGATTTAAGACTTTGGACTCAGCATAAATCAGGGAACACCCACAACGTAGACACGGTACTTATGAGTATTTATATATCCATAGTCGGCTATTCATTTTTATAAGATGAATGCCAAGTCCAAACAGTTATTGGAAGCCACTGAACAAGGAACACACAGGCCACCAATTGCAAGTAGAAAGCATACTTTCCTTAATCACTAATCATAGTAATAATCCTTCAAAAACTAATACTAATGTTCTTAAAAGTGATTTAGGCAGCCACCTAGCATCGGCAACGAATGGGTTCCCAACCAAACAACTGCTTTTCTATCACAAAAACCATTAGCAGTAAATATCCATGCTCAAAAGTTCAAAACAACATTTTCATATAATCTAAACTACTGATTGAGAATTTCACTTAGGTTAACAATTTCAGAACGTTTTTCATTGAATTAGGTTAACAATTTCATCGCAAACCAACCAACATTCATAAGTAAAACTGAAATTGTGACCGCCTACAAGACTAAAGTAACAATCAAGCAAAAATCAGAAAACTGGTATTATTTTTGTGAGAAATCTCGCACTTAACCTAAATTAAGAAAAAAGGAATAACAATGAGTGACAGACAATAAACAAACCATGGAATGTATTTGATAGATACGCCATTGGCTTCAGTTCGAGCTCTGATGAGAGAATCCGGAACTTTCTTGTTCAGTTCCTTGAGAATTTCGGAAATCGGACGGCTTATCCCCGACGTCGGAATATCGTCGTCAGGTGGCGGCGCAGCTACCTCTATCTCTTCTTTTTTCACTCTCTTTGTAGAATAAAATACACTGTGAGTATGTGAATCAGGTCTAGCTCCGATTACTTCCGGCGATCGGAATCTTAATGCTGCCGATAGTGACTTAGTAGACACCTGACTCACTGATTTCATCCGACAAAACGCCATTGTTTCAGTTTCAGACTTTCTGCCTTTCTGGTACCAAAAATGAAAAAAAAAAAACCCTGTGTTTGCTTCGAGGGTTTAAATTTTCACGATTTAGAAGGACAAAGTAACGAAATTGCAAACGGAAATTAATAGTTATTTTGCATTAGAATGAAATGAATCTATTATTCAAATAAAATGAATCATTACTGATTATTGTTTGGATGAAAATTATAAAGAATTTATTATGAAAAAAAAAAAACGAATATGCTTGTACGTTTTTTGCGTTTTCAACCTTTGATGTTATTTTTTATTCAATAAAAATATTCAAGTTAATTTTTTATTTTTGGTTTAGTTAAATTTAAATATTAGAATCAGTTTTTCAGTTTTTAAAAACCCGATTACTAATATAACCGATTTTAATAATCAAATTTTACAAAACTAAAAAAATTTAACTTAAGATATTTTCTGAAAAAAAAAATAATATTAAGATATAAAAACGCAAAAACCGTTAAAGTACGTTGGTATTTTCATGATGAACCCTAAAATTAATACATGAAGACAGAAATATCCATATAATAAAATTTTTGTAGCCTTATTAATTTTTTTATTATTTAATAAAAAACATTTTTTTAAATTAAAGTAAAATATATTACATAATAATTCGATTAATGGATTATCATAAAAATTAAAATTAAGATAGTCTTCATCTGTAATCGTAAAAAAAAATCACCGTCAAATCAGTATATACATGAAAATGTACGTATGACTTTGTTACACCAACTAAAGTTTAAACAGACAAAAATATTATTAGACATGAATAATTAAAAAAATATAAAGCAGTGTTTGGAAAAAAATAAATATCATATATATATATAATTATAACATATATATATATATATATATAGATTTAGGTTCAAGTGAGTACCACCTCTAATGCAGCGCATCAGAAGGTACCACCCTTAAAAGTAATTTTTTTGAAATTTTTTTTCATGAACATGTTCTAATTAACATTACACAGATCATATGTGAATTTGACGCAAATCCGAACACTCTAAGTGCATGAAAACACACATCACATAAATGCATGTTCACATGTCTTCAAAATTATGTAAGTGTGTGTTCACATCATTTTTTAGGAGCTAAGAGATGTGAATGTATGTGAAATTTACATACGATCTTCATAATGTTAATTAAAACATGTTTATGAAAAAAAAATTTAAAAAGTGTTTTTTAAGGTGGTACCTTCTGGTGCGCTGCATTTGGATGGTACTCTCTCGAACCATATTCTATATATATATATACATATATATATATATTAGATAGAGATATTAAATGTGACGTCCTCATGAATTAATGATATAATTGAAATCATCAGGATCAACACACAACCCAATGATTATCATGTTAACTAAAATTGATGTTTAATTCAGATTTAAGCAGTTTCACACTAAAGCAATAAAAGTACTTGTTTACAGTGATTAAGTCTAACTATTACAACATCATAACTTGTTTTAAAAATATCAAATCTCAGCCCAAAGCTACAAACATCCGTGTACCAATAGCTTCTAAAGTCTCCGGGATATTGAATTGAAATGCACAAGAAGAAGGTCCAGCTACACCTTTGCCTTTGCCTGTAAACATTGTGAGTCAACAGTAAGCTAATTAATTTGCTTAGTGAGATAACAGATTATACATTCAACAAATAATTCTTTACAAGCATAGTGTGAAAACTGGCAGTGTAAGCCCCATAGTATGTGAAAACCATGCAGTGCAAGCATGGGGTTGGCAGTTCAAAATACTGATCGGGGATGTGCCGAACCTGACCAGGATAACGAAGGGATGATCAGTCCCCAACAGTGGCCTGCTGTCAGCCCCAGTCCAGGTCGCATCAGATTGTGAAGTAATGATCATACAGTGCAAGCATGATGTAAATAGATGCACTTTCAAACGAACGCAGGCTACATGTTTGTTACATGTCAAGTACAAGTGTGCATCATAACAACAAATCATTCATGAGTGCCAATTGATGTATATGAACAATGTGAACATGCCATTTAATATGTAAAACGTGAATGTAAAGACAATAAATGTTAGAATGATAATCTATTACTCACAGTGGTTTGTACAGTGTAAATTGCCTCTGAATCAATGTGTGTCAGACAACACCACAATGATCTGTCAAGTCAGTGTAATAATGATTTAATGTCAGTAATTGCTTAAAACTTAAATTCTGAAAATTAAGTGAAATTGAACTGAATTCGGACCACATCCGAATTTCGGATGATCCGAAATCCGGATGGTCCGAGGTCCATCCTTAGTAACTATATTTGAGACTTCATCCGAACTTCGGATGAACAGTTGATCCGAATTGGCTTCCTAGACTTACTAAATTTTCTTGATAATTACCATCCGAAATTGCATACGGTCCAAAATCGGTTAAGACCCGAATTCGGATTGGTCCGAATTGGGTAGCGGGTCCGAACTCGGATGAACCGAATCGTGTTCTATGGACCGAGTTCATACTTATATATTTTCCAACATTTTCCAGAATATACTTTTTGACCATTTTTGCATGTTTTTGTATCTAAAATTGCAAATATGAACTTACATGTACTCTTTTAACTTAAAACTTAACACCAATGTTCTAAAATAGTCCATCTTTGTCCACTTTTCATCAATTATCGATGAACACACACACTAAAACACACACTTGATTCCAAAATCATACTTAGAATTGGAATTTGAATATGAAATTTGGTATACTACATTATCAACACTCGATTTAAACATATCCATCACAACATTCAACATGCATTAACATTTGCTACTTAAATCCTTTGATTCCGTTTTTATGAAAACCGAACCCAACACATCAAAATATCGTAAAATAGAATGATTTTTACCTTAAATCGTTGTTTGCAGTAGCTATAGTTCCTTGTTTGTCACTTAATTCCAACTTTTGCACTTCAATTTGGTGATCTTTGGGGTTTCTTGGATTGAAACCGTGAGGTTAGAGAGAGAGAGTGAGAGACGATTGAAAGTAGAGAGAGAAGGAGATTGTTAAAATGAAGACTTTTCTCCCTTTTTATTTAGTACTTTATCACTTTTGCATAATACACCACTCAACTTTATATTTTCTTATTTAACCGATTTTAAGTGTCCGGATCGGTTTCTCATTGTTATGCTTGCTCAAAAAACTACGATGAGGATTTCTCCTCATTTTTTCTCATTTTTTAATTGTGATCGAAATTTACTAAGAATTCAGTCGTAAATATCCAATAATACAATAATTGAGTCTTAACTTGCAAATTACATGTATTTGAAAAGTAGGGATGTTACAGCAGGGGCTCCACCACGCCTAAACTTCGTCCGCGAAGTCATGCTGCGCTAAACAGACTTGGATACTTAGTCTTCATGTCTTCTTCCGATTCCCAAGTGTGGTTAGCTCCCCTATGATGCTTCCACTTGACCAGCACCATCTTGATCTCTTTTGTTGGGAATAAATAATAGAGATGAAACAATTATATTGTATATAATTGTAAATACTCAATAGATTAGGGGTTATATGTGTAAATACACAATACTTGTGTATTGTGTATAAATAGAAATGTATGCTACGCATGCTGCTATGAATCGAAGATTACACACACACATATGGATCTGATTTAGAGAGAATAGGAGAAGTGCTTTGCAAGAAAGCCAAGAACATCAATGTAATATTTTCTCTCTTAATCATTCAATAGATTGTGTTTGATTGTTAATTGTTCATATGTTTATGTTTAGATTGATTGAATTGCATGAAATCTGAATTCACAATTGGTATCAGAGCCTAATATGGCTGAATATGAGTGAATTTTGAATCTGAAATAAATTTTTTTAAGAACACTGTTATATTCATTTTTTTTGAAAATCCGAAAATCAATTGAGGATTTTGATTTTGTGGATGAAATGATCTGAATTTTGGATCGAAGGTGTGAAATTTAAAGGCGAATCTGATGATATAAACATCAAATATTATCTCAAAACACACAGAATTTAATTGAGAAATTTCAGATTTTTTGAAAAAGTGTGTGTTCTTGAGGTTTTTGGTCGATTTTTGGTTTTTAATCAAGAATTAGCCAAAGTGATTTCACAAAAGTTGTTTCTGCTATTAAAACGAACCTTCGAAATCAATTTGAGGTCAATTCATGGATTTTTGTTGAAAAAGTTTGAATCTGATCTTGTTTTTGTTGAAAAATGATAAAACTCGGGCATAACTAAATTCATAGTGTCATTCGAGTTTTATAAAGAAGGCATTCGAGTTTTATGAAAGCTTTATTCGAGTTTTATTAAAGCTTTATTCGAGTTTTATGAAAGCTTTATTCGAGTTTTATTAAAGCTTTATTCGAGTTTTATGATAGCTTTATTCGAGTTTTATGAAGCTTTGACCGAGTTTTATCAATGCTTTGACCGAGTTTCATCCATTGTTATTCGAGTTTCATACTTCTTTGACCGAGTTTTATCCATTGTTATTCGAGTTTCATACTTCATTGACCGAGTTTCATGAAGCTTTGATCGAGTTTAACTTCTTTGTAATTCGAATTGATTTCTATTTCATTCGAGAAAGTTCAAGCTTTAGTTTCACACTCAATCATTTGAGTTTTATACTTCTTCATTCGAGTTTGGTGATTCTTTTTTCGAGTTTGATACTTCATCATTCGAGTTTCATCAAGCTTATTCGAGTTTCATTCTCTTTCAATCGAGTTTGATTGTGTTTCATTCGAGTTTCACACTTAACCATCCGAGTTTAATACTTTATCATTCGAGTTTCATTACTCTTCACTCGAGTTGAGTCCTTATTCATTCGAGTTTCATCATACTTTTGACTATTTGACCTTAGCTGCTTAAATTGGTCATAACTTTTGACTGGAACATCGTTAGAAAATCTAAAATTTCAACGTCAAAAAGTCAAAGCAGAGCTGATTTTTAACAAATTAATCATTCAAGATTCAGTTTTATTCAATCAAGATTCATTCAAATTTTCATAAGTCCATAAAAGATCTTGGAAGTTCATTTTTCTGCAATTCATAATGATGTTTGAACAATTTTCAAAGTCTGAGCTGATTGTCAAACTTACTGAATCTGAAAAGATTCGTAAGAACAATTACGACATTCTCGTTCAGTTAAATACTGATAAACATTTGGCGTTACGTGACGTACAAATACTGAATGAAGAAATTCAAAACTTAAAAGAAAAACAAAACTCTGAGAGTTGTGCTCATCAATTGAAAATATCTGAATTACTTAAAGAACTTGATGAGCTGAAACAAAAAAAATTTCAGAATGCAACTCAACTGAAATATCTTTTGCCTGAAAGATCTGATCTTTACAAGAAAGTTCAGGATCTTGAAGATACACTTTGTAAGACAAAACCAACTGATCAGAATTGTATTTTAAACAAAAATGAAGAAATTTTTGCTCTTCAACAAGAGTTGTCTTTAACTAAAGATTTGATTGAGAAGGAAAGACATGAGTTCTTACTTAAAGAACAAGATTTTAAATCAAAATCTGAATTGTTTGAAGATGAAAGACAAATGTTCTTAATCAAAGAACAATCTTTTAAATCTGATTACCAATCATTTGATCATGACAGAAATTCAAATTTAGTCATTATCAAAAGTTTGGAAGATCAGATACTTCATCTTACAAAACAATTACATGTGTTTACTTCATCAACTGAGTCAAAGGTTAAGACCCCTTCTTCAGTGTGTTTAAAATCCAATGTTAATCACTCTGGTTTGTCTTCTGAAAGTGAAGTGAATCTAACTAACTCTGCTAAGTTTGATTCTTCTTCAGATCTTAAACTTAAGTATCTGTTAAAGATACACAGCGGCAAAGATAAAATTGTTGAACAACTTCCGGTCAAGATTTACACCGGTGAATCTTCGAAGTCAAATTTTCTTAAAGTTTCTGAAAATACTGGTCATTCTAATCAGAAAACATTTTCACAGAAAAATACCAAGTATTATCAGAAACAGGCAAGAACCGGACAGTTTTTCAAAAAGAAGAGTTCGCAAAAGTCTGATCATTCAAATTCAAGTCTCTTTAGAAATTCAGATATTCAATTTTCTCATACTCAAAGAAATTTGTTTTCTGCGTTTGAAAGAGAAGCTGATAGTTATAACATGCAATGGGTACCTAAACCCAAGTACAAGTGGGTACCAAAACCTGTTTTGAAATGGGTACCCAAGAGCGCTAACAAGTCTGGATCCAAATCTGTTTGGATACCAAAGACATCTTAAATTTTGCAGGTTATAGGTTTCTTATCATTTCAGATAAGGACCCGTTCTTCATTTCAATAGGCTCTTGATTACATCAGATCAAGACCCGTGTTTCAAATCAAAATGGTTTCTAGTTAATTCAGACTAGAACCCAGACTTCAATGAACCAGAGTCAAAGGCTTTCAGTTACATCAGACTGAAACCCGAGTCTGAGAGACAAATCTTACTGGAATGCTTGCCCTGAATTCAACTCCGAAGCTGAAATTGATAAAGAGGGAGTTTTATTTTTTTATAATTTTTTGCTCCTGATTTCATTTCTATGAGTTGACTAGCTGCGTGTGCTTATTTCCAGGGGGAATTTCAGACATTCTTTGACGATGACATTTTTCAAAACTATGTGTGATTTTTCACGAAAATATTTGACACACACATAAAAAGAGTTTTTGAGCTGAAAAGAAATTTTTTTTATGAATCTCTAAATCTATCATTGAGATTAATTGATCTAATCTCTTTGATTTTTATAATCTCATTTCTTCTGAGATTCTTTTTGTTAGAACTCTTCCAATTTATCTCCCATGTGCTAATTCTTTCAAGACAATCTTATTCTTTTCATATCATATATCAAATTTTCCATTTCATTCTGATATCTCCCAAAATTATCTGCATATCATCTCCAATATCATATAAGTTGGATTTCATCATATCTCATGACCTTTCAAAGCTGAAAATCTTTCTGCTGACTCTGATTATGCACCAATCTGAGTGATAGGCATAAATATCGCTTCTATGGTCTAACCAGAACCGGAAGACCTACCCAAGAAGCAAACCATCTATAGATTGTGCGGGTGAGGGTTCTTTAGGTTTATTAGTTGAGAAGTGTCAGTTATCACGGGATACTGACAGGGTCGAGCAGAGATAAAATGTAAATGAGAGGGATATTGATATTGAAAGGAGATGGTGGTGCATCAGATCATGCTTTTGCTATAAAGCTGACTGAATTCATTTCTTAAAAGTGAGCCGGAGGGAGCTTAGTTGAAAAATGCTGAGAGCTGAGTGTTGAGAAAGGATTTGAAGAAAATAAAATCCTACCTACACTGTGTCTGCTGGGTAATCCACATAATCTATCAAGCCCTAGGCGACTTGATATTGAAAAAGACGTCATGGACCCAGTGACGCATGCACTTAACCCCACCAACTACTCAGTTATCTCTCAAAAGATTTCTGTTTCAATAATTATGGAGATATAACACATTTCTATCGATATATCATTTGGATATTATTGATATTGAAACAAGGAAGACATTTGCTCCGGTCTCCCACTTCATTTGATGCACATTGTGTCTAGAGCTGATTATATACACTTTTAAGACACATCGAGTCTATCAGTCTGCGTGTCTATAAACTGCTAGTCCAAAGTGACTAAGCCGGAACAAATATGAGTGATTCTTTCATGATAAAGGATTTCACGATGACTATTTGGAAATCCTACCAGTGTTACTATCATGCCAGCGCTGAACGTAGGTCACATAGATTTTGTCTATTGTGTAAACAGGAATCCTATGTGGACCTGGACTCATTTTCTCACATAATGAATATGTTTCATTTTCCCCAAAGTTGAAAAGCTTTGTTTTTATTCTGAAAAGCTAAAGTATCAATTCGAGGGGGAGTGAAATTTTTGAGGAAGAGTGAGTTAGGTTGGTTTTGTATAGGGGGAGAGGATATCAGTTTGAGAGGGAGAAAGTCAATTTGAAATATTTTGAAATTGTAATTGTTGTTGTATTTCTGCTACTGTAAACTTCAATGAATTAATGTCTCTGAAGATTTTGCATGATTTTCATAATTCTTATGATCATCATGAGGGGGAGAAAAACTAAAGTTCAGAGACAACAGTTGAGTACATTGAAGTCAACTGAAGACAATTGCTACATCATATCAAATGAATTGATCAAGGGAGAGAATTAAAAAGATATTCATGATTCAAGGGGGAGTGTACTTACAAGAAAATACAAGAAAAGAGAAGTTCAGAGAAGAAGATATGTGAAGATCATAGAGAGTCAAATAAAGAAAAGAAGAAGATTCAGAGATCAGAGAAAAGAAGAATATTCACGAAAAAGTCCCTGAAATGATCTGTTATCAGAAAATTGATTTCATCTCTAAGGGGGAGATTGTTAGGGTCAATGTTTGTAGAGCTGAAATGGATATTACCTTTAATAATTGTGTTCATCTCTAAGGGGGAGAATGTTGGGAATAAATAATAGAGATGAAACAATTATATTGTATATAATTGTAAATACTCAATAGATTAGGGGTTATATGTGTAAATACACAATACTTGTGTATTGTGTATAAATAGAAATGTATGCTACGCATGCTGCTATGAATCGAAGATTACACACACACATATGGATCTGATTTAGAGAGAATAGGAGAAGTGCTTTGCAAGAAAGCCAAGAACATCAATGTAATATTTTCTCTCTTAATCATTCAATAGATTGTGTTTGATTGTTAATTGTTCATATGTTTATGTTTAGATTGATTGAATTGCATGAAATCTGAATTCACATCTTTATTGCGGAGTTTCTTGATTTTTGTTTCCAGAATGCACTCCGGCTCATCAACGAACCTTAGCCGTTCGTCTACCTTAATCTCTGAATGGTCAGTCCATGGTTCCCTCTCGGGCACCAGAGTCTTTCTTACGTAACCTACATGGAAGACCGGGTGAACTCCTGATAGGTCCAAGTGATAGGACTGATTCCAAACTTTTTCAATGATACGAAAGGGTCCTAAAAATCGAGGAGATAGCTTTCCTCGCTTTACGAACCTTGTGACACCTTTCATTGGGGATACCTTCAAATACACCCAATCATCCTTCTGAAATTCTACAGCTTTGTGACGGCGATCATGGTAATTCTTTTGTCGATCTTGCGTCGTTTTCATGTACTGTCGAATGAGCTGGATCTTTTCATTTGTTTCTTGTAGTAGAGCTGGCCCAACGATAGGAGTTTCTCCTGTATCCCTCCAACAAGTTGGAGTCCTACATTTTCTTCCGTACAGGAACTCAAACGGTGCCATTTTGATTGTGGAATGGTAACTATTGTTGTAGGAGAATTCAAACAATGGGAGGTGATCGTCCCAGTTACCACCCAAATCCATGACACAAGCTCTGAGCATGTCTTCCAGAGTCAGAATAGTTCTTTCACTTTGCCCGTCAGATTGGGGTCTATAAGCAGTACTCATTGCGATACGAGTACCAAGACCGTTTTGCAAGACAGCCTAGAAGTTGGAAGTGAATCTACTATCTCGGTCAGAGACAATAGACTTAGGCACACCATGCATGATGACGATTTCATTCACGTAGATTTGGGCAAGACGGTCCAATGAATAGGTTTCTCGAATGGGAATGAAGTGAGCAGATGTTGTTAATCGGTCAACAATGACCCAAATGGCATCATGTTGACGACGTGTCTTGGGTAGCTTTGTTATGAAGTCCATAGTAATATGATCCCACTTCCATTCTGGAATAGGAAGAGGTTGCATACTACCATAGGGTTGTTGGTGCTCTGCTTTGACTAGTCTGCAAGTTCTGCACTTTTCCATAAATTGCCCAACGTCTCTTTTCAGCCCTGGCCACCAGAAATCCGCTTTCAAGTCGTTGTACATTTTTGTGCTTCCAGGGTGAATTGAGAACTTGGATTGGTGAGCTTCTTCAAGAATTATTTCTCTCATACCACCAGACTTAGGAACCCAAATTCTGCCGTAAATACCTTTGAGTCCGGTTCCGTCATCTTGCATTAATGGCAGTTGAATTCTGACATCCTCGTTTTTTATATTTTCTTCCTTTAAGGCCTGCATTTGAGCAGCCCTTACACCGTCTATGATTGCTAATTTCAGTATCGTGGAAGTCAAGGCATAACAGTACACCTTGCAGTATGCTTTCCTACTTAGCGCATCAGCCACTACGTTGGCTTTTCCCGGATGGTATAGAATCTCACAGTCATAATCTTTAATAAGCTCCATAGATCTTCTATGCCTCATATTCAAGTCATTCTGATTGAATATATATTTCAAACTCTTGTGATCGGTGTAGAGCTGACACTTGATCCCGTACAAGTAGTGCCTCCATAGTTTGAGAGCGAAAGTCACAGCAGTTAGCTCTAGGTCATGAGTAGAGTAGTCTTTCTCGTGCGGTTTGAGCTCTAGAAGCGTATGCTACGACATTTCCTCTTTGCATCAGCACTGCTCTCAAACCCATGCTTGATGCATCTGTGTAGACTACAAAGTCCTTGTTCCCTGCAGGCAGGGCTAAAACAGGTGCTTCACTTAGTAATTTCTTCAATTTGTCAAAGGCCACTTGTTGTTCTTCTTTCCAAAAGAAAGTTGCATTCTTGCGAGTCAACTTGGTAAGAGGAACGATAATTTTGGAGAAGTCTTTGATGAATCGGCGGTAGTAACCAGCCAATCCCAGAAAACTACGAATCTCGGAGGCGTTGCGAGGTGATTCCCAGTTCTGGATAGCCTCGATCTTTGCAGGATCAACAGCAATACCAGCACCAGATATCACGTGCCCCAAGAATTGGATCTGAATTGAATGTTGAGAAGGTACAAGTTAACAAAGAGTTTATAATCGAGTATAAGGATCATGAAATTTGTTTCGAATGTTGAGACGTACCTGCCTCAACCAGAATTCACATTTCGAGAATTTGGCATAAAGTCTCTCTTTACGCAACAACTCTAGCAATTCTCGCTGATGTGTAGCATGATCCTCTTTGGTCTTCGAATAGATAAGAATGTCATCAATGAACACGATGACAGATTTGTTGAGCATTGGCCGGCAAACTCTATTCATGAGATCCATGAAAGCAGCCGGCACATTCGTGAGACCAAACGGCATCACCAGAAACTCATAGTGTTCGTAACGAGTTCTGAAAGCCGTTTTTGGAATATCGTGTTGATGGACTTTAAGCTGATGATAACCCGATCGAAGATCAATCTTCAAGAAGTAACTTGCGCCTTGTAACTGGTCGAAGAGATCATCAATCCGGGGCAACGGGTATATGTTTTTTATTGTCACTTTATTGAGTTTCTCTGTAGTCGATGCACATACGCAATGTGCCATCTTTCTTCTTGACAAACAGAACAGGAGCGCCCCAAGGAGATGAACTTAGGCGGATCAAGCCTTTGTCAAGTAGCTCCTGTAACTGTTTCATCATTTCCTGCATTTCTGCAGGGGCTAATCGATAGGGAGCCTTTGCTATTGGAGCAGCTCCGAGAATGAGATCGATACGGAATTCCACTTGACGATCAGGTGGAAATCCCGAGATATCTTCTGGAAAGACATCTGGAAACTCAGAAACAACAGGAACGGCAGAGAGAGATTGAACTTTAGCCTTTGCATCGACAGCGTAGGCTAAATAAGCGGAACAACCCTTAGCAACGTGCTTTTGGGCTTTTGCGATCGAAATGAGGCATAAGTCGCCTTTGTGTCTGTCGCCGTAAATACAAATGTCTCGGCCCTCAGGAGTGGTGATCTTGATCATTCTCTTCTTGCAAACAATTTGGGCCTCGTTATGGAGCAACAAATTTTACCTACTATAACAGCAAACTCCCCGAACTCCATGGGAATTAAGTCTACATTGAATACTACATCTTCTACAAGTAATGTGCAATTCCTATATACTTTGTCTGCCTTAACTAACATGTTGCTAGCAGTCTCAATATCAAGTACAAATTGCAGTTTTGAAGTAGACATACTAAATTGACTAGCAAATGAAGTGGAGACAAACGAACGGTTGGCTCCGGAATCAAACAAGACGCGTGCGGGAATTGAGTTTACAAAGAACGTACCAGTGACCACCTCCGGGTCATCTTTTGCTTCTTCAGCTGTGACTTGGAATGCCCTTGTTGGAGCCCTTTGAGATTGATCCCTGCGAGCAGTGGAAGCTGCAGAAGATCTTGTTGTTGATTGCTGACACTTTGATCTCTTGAGGGTTTTGGACAATCCCTTGCAAAGTGGCCAAGTCTGTGGTAGTTGTAGCATGCATCATCTTTTCGAGGACAATGCTCCCAGTGATGGCCCTTCTGCCCACAACAGAAACATTACATATCTTGAGTTTTGCACTCTCCAGAGTGCGCTTTCCTGCACCTCCTGCAGTCTCTCATTTCAGAACTGGCCGAAAAGGTCTTTCCCTTCTTGGGCGAAGAAGATGGTTGATTGGATTGAGGAGAAGATCTTGATGATCTAGACTCCCGCTGCCTTTTTGGCGGCGACAGTTGAGTCGGTACTGTGGAAGTTGACCCCATGGCATACCCAGACAACAAAACAATCTGCTCCACATTTCGAGCAGCCTCCAGTAAACCAGCAAAAGTTGTATACCGAACCCCACTCATGGTTCGGCGAATCTCATAGTCTAATCCGGCCTCAAACCGGGCTATCTTTTTCTCTTCCGTGTCAACTTGATGGGGTGCAAAAAGACTTAACGGGTGAACTCGATGGCGTATTGTGTAACCGTCTTTGTTCCTTGGGTTAGATTCAGAAATTTCGCCTCTAAACGACGCTTCTCATCGGCAGGACAATATTGCTGAGAAAACACTTCCTTGAATTCACTCCAGGTCATGTGTGGCACTATCTCCATCATCAACACATGAGTCATAGCATCCCACCACATCACTGCATCTCTTGCAAACATTGCAGTTGCAAATCTAACCATGTCTTTTTCAGCGCAGTCGCTGATTCTAAAAGTTCTCTCTGTGGTGGGGATCCACTCCAATGCCGTGACGGCATCTCCAGTTCCATCAAAAGTAACAGCTCCGTTACTTTTGAAGTCCTTAAACCTACAACCCATTGTCTTGTTAGAAGACCTAGTGTCTCATTGTCTTTCCTCTTGATCATCTTGTTGTTGCTCCTTTTTCTTTCTTTTATCAGCTTTACGTTTTGCTTCGGCCTCATCTCTCTGGCCCTTAATTGGTCAGCAAATGACTGAGCCTGCTCAGCCATTCTTTTGGATTGTAACTCATTCTTCTGTTCCATGAGAGCTTGCATCATCTGGAACATCTGTTGAGGAGTCATATCATCTCCTGACATGTTCTAAAATATAACAATTTATATTTAGAACATTTAGTTGTAAGTCCTAAATGTTTACAGTTACCCTTTATTTGTCCCCGCGTGCATGTTAATCCTATCTTAGTTCGGATCATTTCCTAGGAGTCCATTCTAATATCATAACCTAAGTTTGAGTCCAAGTCCTCGCAGACACTTGAAACCTCAAACTAATGCTCTGATACCAAACTTGTGACGTCTTCATGAAATAATGGTATAATTGAAATCACCAGGATCAACACACAACCCAATGATTATCATGATAATTAAAATTGATGCTTAATTCAGATTTAAGCAGTTCCACACTAAAGCAATAAAAGTACTTGTCTACAGTGATTAAGTCTAACTATTACAACATCATAACTTGTTTTAAAAATATCAAATCCCAGCCTAAAGCTACAAACATCCGTGTACCAATAGCTTCTAAAGTCTCCGGGATATTGAATTGAAATGCCTAAGAAGAAGGTCCAGCTACACCTTTTCCTTTGCCTGTAAACATTGTGAGTCAACAGTAAGCTAATTAATTTGCTTAGTGAGATAACAGATTATACATTCAACAAATAATTCTTTACAAGCATAGTGTGAAAACTGGCAATGTAAGCCCCATAGTATGTGAAAACCATGCAGTGCAAGCATGGCGTTGGCAGTTCAAAATGCTGATCGGGGATGTGCCGAACCTGAACAGGATAACGAGTGGGATGATCAGTCCCCGACAGTGGCCTGCTGTCAGCCCCAGTCCAGGTCGCATCAGATTGTGAAGTAATGATCATGCAGTGCAAGCATGATGTAAATAGATGCACTTTCAAACGAACGCAGGCTACATGTTTGTTACATGTCAAGTACGAGTGTGCATCATAACAACAAATCATTCATAAGTGCTAATTGATGTATATGAACAATGTGAACATGTCATTGAATATGTAAAACGTGAATGCAGAGACAATAAATGTTAGAATGATAATCTATTACTCACAGTGGTTTATACAGTGTTAATTGCCTCTGAATCAATGTGTGTTAGACAACACCACAATGATCTGTCAAGTCAGTGTAATAGTGATTTAATGTCAGTAATTGCTTAAAACTTAAATTCTGAAAATTAAGTGAAATTGAACTGAATTCGGACCACATCCGAATTTCGGATGATCCGAAATCCGGATGGTCCGAGGTCCATCCTTAGTAACTATATTTGAGACTTCATCCGAACTTTGGATGAACAGTTGATCCGAATTCGGATGAACAATTGATCCGAATTGGCTTCCTAGACTTAGTAAAATTTCTTGATAATTACCATCCGAAATTGCGTACGGTCCAAAATCAGTTAAGACCAGAATTGGGTAGCGGGTCCGAACTCGGATGAACCGAATCGTGTTCATATGGACCGAGTTCATACTTATATATTTTCCAACATTTTTCAGAATATACTTTTTGACCATTTTTGCATGTTTTTGTATCTAAAATTGCAAATATGAACTTAAATGTATTCTTTTAACTTAAAACTTAATACCAATGTTCCAATATGTCCATCTTTGTCCACTTTTCATCAATTATCGATGAACACACACTAACACACACTTTATTCCAAAATCATAATTAGAATTGGAATTTGAAACTGAAATTTGATATACAACATTATCAACACTTTAAACATATCCATAATGTGACACCCTTGCCACAATAACCATCATTTACAATACACCCAGGATTAATCACCAGCATACAATGACATAATGATCTTAAAAGCTTAATTAAAGTGCGGAAGCATAAAAGTGCATAAATAAAATGATACAACTGTTTAAAACACCCTACGGTGCTACAAGGTTTCAAGTCTAAATCTACATACTCAAACTTTTATTACAATCGTCCCAAACATATTACAACATTGGTTCCATAGCACAATTACCGATCGCGTAGTATCAAATCTTCCAAGACTTCACAAGTGACCTAACTAGAAGGTCCGACCGCAGATTTTCCTTTTCCTGTAAAAATGCAACAACTGAGGGGTAAGCGAATGCTTAGTGAATACACAGATTTACGCATTTTATAAATCCTTATGAAGCCCACAAGAGTACACCGACGACACACGTCGTGCACTCTCCACGTACACAAAGTACGACACACATGAGCCGTCGCTCCTACGAGCCCAAAGCTCGGTATATAACCCAACCATCTGAGACAGACATAACATCGGGGATGACTTACTGCCTACCAGAACCTCGGAGGGATCAGCTCCGGGTCATATAGCGCAGTAACATCGGAGTAACAGATGCGACCCGCCGGTCCATCGATAGATGCACAACAAACGAACGGACATGCAACAAGTATGAATGTGCATCTAAATCTACGCAAGTTAGTAGAATTCCAAACGATAATGAAGCAACATGTCTCAGCAGACAATAGCTAACATAAAGCAGATATAAACATGCGAAATCATATGTACTCACAGTGGGTACGTTATTAAACTTTAACCAATATTATTTCTCCTCGGGATTTCAACCGGATCCACAAAGTACCCCACTGTGGGTTAAACAACACCACAAGGGACCTGTTTCATTTCCATAAGGAAAACATATCATCATTACATGTTCTTTAACAAATTAGAATCAATTTGTACAAATAAAAGTATTACAACATTCGGAACCGTCATCCGAAACTCACGTTTAAATCTCATCATTTGAGGTGTTATTATTCCCAATTAACCCTCCTTTATTTACCTTATTATGTTACAAAAAGTATCCCAAAAGTGTGATTATTTGTCCATTAATTCGGGTCCTTTTAAACCCATCAGAATTACCCAAGAAATGTATAGAACTCGCCGAGTTGACTCAGGGAACTCGCCGAGTTCAGATCCGAAGTTCGGACCCTCGGCCGGATTTCGGGCCCATTCGAGTTCGGTTCCGTCCGGATTCGGTTCCATCAAAGTTCGGGTCTCATCCAAGTTTCAAGTCTCATTCGAATTCGGGTCCCAACCGAATTCGGATCCAACCTCTTATGAATTTTTGAAGATTTGTTCAAGTGTTCTTGGGAACTCGCCGAGTTCACATGCAGAATTGCAGGTCGCAGCTACGGGTTTTGCACTAAAGTTTCCATAAATCCATTTCTAGCAACATGCAATCCATAAAAATGTTATACTAACATATATTGAATGTTTCTACATCATTTTCCATATCATTTACAACCAATTTCGTCCAGATTGGACCAAAAATGAGTAAAAACTCCAAGAACTCAAAAACTTCATAAAAACTCAGATTTATTACCTTTTAAGACGAATTGATGCACGATTCTTGTTTCTGGAGCTTCAATGATGTTCAACTATTGATTTCCCACTGATTTAACAAACATGCAACCATGATTTCTCAGATTAAAAATCCGAATTTTTGAATTTCAAAGTCTCCAAATAAACCCCAAGTTGAGATATGATATTCTTACCTTAATTTCCACTTGAATCTTGTTTGTATTCAGATGTAATCCACGAATTTGGTTCCACAAATTCCAATTCCAGCAGAAATTTTAGAGAGATTTAGTGAGAAAGAGAGAGCTTCTTGTGAGTTGTAGCTGAAATGAACAAGAATGAAAGACTAAAGATCTTTTGTTCCTTAGTTTCGGCTTTTGACACTTTTAGCCCCTCAACTTATCCGGTTCCATTAAATACTGATTTTCATCATAATTTTCATTATCACCGACTTTTTAACAATTATTCTTAATAACTAAAAATTAAAATTCTCAAATTTTTTAATTTCCTAAAATAGCAACCAACTTTTAAACATCCAGATACATAATCATTTTCGTAATCCAACTTAATTATACAAATTACAACATATTCAATTAATTAATCTAAATTACAATAATTTAGATTTGAGGATGTTACACATAACAACGTTCAACATGCATTAACATTTGCTACTTAAATCCATAGATTCGGTTTTTATGAAAACCGAACCCAACACATCAAAATTTCGTAATATAGAACGATTTTTACCTCAAATCGTTGTTTGCAGTAGCTATAGTTCCTTATTTGTCACTTAGTTGCAACTTTTGCACTTCAATTTGGTGATCTTTGGGGTTTCTTGGATTGAAACCGTGAGGTTAGAGAGAGAGAGAGAGTGAGAGACGGTTGAGAGTAGAGAGAGAAGGAGATTGTTAAAATGAAGACTTTTATCCCTTTTTATTTATTACTTTATCACTTTTACATAATACACCCCTCAACTTTGTATTTTCTTATTTAACCGATTTTAAGTGTCCGGATCGGCTTCTCATTGTTATGCTTGCTCAAAAAACTACGATGTGGATTTCTCCTCATCTTTTCTTATTTTTAAATTGTGATCGAAATTTACTTAGAATTCAGTCGTTAAATATCCAATAATACAATAATTAAGTCTTAACTTGCAAATTACATGTATTTGAAAAGTAGGGATGTTACATTAAAATAATAATATAAAAATATGAATTTGTAAATTATTTTACAAGATTAGAAAGTTATAATTTCATTTCGTTTGTTAAGGGAATGAAAAAAAAAACTACCTATGCTTAGAGCAATGAAAATCCATGATGATGAAAGAATCACGTTTCATATATAATAACTTATTGGGAAAATGACATCAAATAGCTCTGAACTTTCGACTTTGTACACATTTATGTAGTGAACTTTTTTTTGTGCACATTTGGTAGTCAAAGTTTCAAAATTGTTCCAATTTGGTAGTTGGCGTACCTTTTAACTGGTTGCTTCCGGTTTCGATTACTACGTGGACAATTTTTTAATGACGTGGCTACTCGTTTTTATATTATACCCGGTTTTTCTACGTGGCAACCCGTTTTTTAAAATCACCCGGGTTTTTTAAAAAACGACGTCATAAACCTGGGTGATTTCTTAATTTCATACGGCGTTATAAACCCGGGTGATTTGAAAAAACGGATTGCCACGTAGATAAAACCGGGTATAATATAAAAAAGGGTAGCTACGTCATCAAAAAATTGTCCATGTAGACATCGAAACCGGAAGCAACCGGTTAAAAGGTACGCCAACTACCAAATTGGAACAATTTTGAAACTTTGACTACCAAATGTGCACAAAAAAAAGTTCACTACATAAATGTGTATCGAAAATTCAGAGCTATTTGATGTCATTTATCCTAACTTATTCCATTAAAACAAAGTAAACAAGCATAATTTTTCATTTCATCATAATGATCAATTTCAATTCTTCTTCGATTCTACAAACCAACATATCAAATACTACCTGACTTTCAATTCTTTTTAAGGATTTCTACATAACATAGCAACGAACCAAAAGCAATTTTTATTAGTACAATAACCTACTAATTAAAACTTATATTCCAAACAATTACTTTATGATAACAACGGTTGATAGTTGGACGATGTGTGACGTTGACTGGACATCCAAGTAAGCAGTCAGGTCAACACCAAACGTTAACTGGGTTTGCATATATAGCAACGTACTCATAAAATAATAATGTACTAGTCTTTTATAAATTTAATCCTAATTTTTATATTATTATTATTATTTAAAACGAAAATTGTTGGCTGATTTACGTTTAATTAATATTTAATCCTAAATTTAATTAACATTATTTAATACAAAATTTGATTAATCTTTTTTTCTCATCCGGAAAAATAAATCTGAATGGTTCGTATTTTTTTCAAACGGGATAATTGAAAATCCAAATGGATCATTGTTTTGTCTGTTTAGAGAAATCAAAAATTGCATTACGTTATCAATTTCTCCGTTTGAAAAAAAATTAAAAATCACAGCGTTTCATGGATTTTTTTATTAAAAAAAACAAGAAATTGTTGATCATTATCTCGTCATGAAAAAAATGATGATCCATTCAAATCTTCAAAACTATTAAAAAAGAAAAACCACAACGATTTTTAAGTTGTCCTAACAGGAAACTGCAAATCGTTTAAATTTTCTTATGATGAAAATTAAGATGAACCATTTCATATTTCAATATTAATTTTCAGTAAAAATGACGTACAATTCGATTTTTACTAATAATAATAATAATATTAAAAGACTAGTTATGCTCAACTAACCCAGGACTTAAAATCCATATATTTCAACTCGAGTTCTTTATGCTACTTCAGATATGATATGCTCAAGCTCAAATGATTGGAATCTCTTTTGCAACACACGAGCCGTAAGTAATTGCTTTAGTCATGAGATGTTTTATAAATACATGTTTATTTAAAATTTATACAAACATAATTTACATACAAAAAAGTTTATTTTGCTACAAAAAATATTACTAACAACAATTAAATTTTTTTCTATGAATAGTGCTTATCGTATCTCATCTTTTTAACACTTTTTACTTTTATATTTCTATATAAAAAATAAAAGTTTTACATAAAACACAATTTCGATATTTTATAAAATATTTTATTACAAACATTGCATTATTTTTAACTTTAATATGGATAAATAGTCCTAGTTAGCTAAAGTTAAGAGTTAAATATGAAAGTTATTAAAATCATTTAAAAAGATTATTATTTTTATTCATAAGAGTTAAATTAGGTAGTACTTAATTATATTTTTTATTATCTTTTAATATAAATAGATAACTAAGAAGAATTAGATGTGGAAATCTTTAAATATAAATAGATAATTAATTAAAGAGAATTATCTATGAAAACTGCGTGAAATTTTTTTTTTAAGTAAGTGAGGAAGCGACACGTGTTATTAAATATTTTCTTTTATTAATATATATAGAATATAGATATAGATATAGATTACCAAAGGTTGGAAGCTTATTTTGAATGGTTCTCATGAATATCAGTCAGCTCAATCCATTTTTCCATTCGATGATTTTCACCCTAGGACTGACTCTATTTAACCTGCCTTATATTTACTTTACATGGTATCAACGAGTTTCATAAGTCTATTTCAGTCATAAATCCAGTTCGTTCTTCAACCGAACCTCGGACCATACAATTCTTAAAAAGTCATAATTATCTTCGAAGCACTCCACTTTATTTTTTTCTCTCCCTTATTATTACTCCAAAAAAAAAAAATCTATGATATTGTTTTAATATTTGAAGAAAGAGCATTAAAAGGCAAAAGTAACTATTTAAATAAGGGTAAATAACTGAAAATAGCAATACTTTTTTAAAATTTTATCATTTACAGCAACATCTTTTAAAATCTATCAATGATAAATTAGAGTTTCTATCGAGCTAACTTGCGTTCTATTGTTGAAGGATAAGCTCATCCCATTCAGTTTAATGTAACCCTTTTAATAGATGAGGATAAAAGCGTAGAAATAAAGTTTTCGATACTAATTATAAGAATGATAATAGATAAATTACAATCGAAATTAATTGAAATTATAATATGAAATAGAAATTACAATGATTAAATAAAAAAAGAAAATAAATTACAATACCGAAAGGAAGACTGGGACTCGTGTTTGACATGATTTTTTTAAAAATAGATTCAAGTATGTTTATAACCAAAGTAGCGTGTAATGTCGGAGTTAACCAACTTGCCTGAAACTCTCGCTAGAATTCTGTGCAACTCAATAGGAAAATATGCAGTAACTTGCTCCCAAAGTGTCTATGCGTAAGGGTGTAATCAAGCCGAGTTAAGTCAAGTATCACCAAGCTCGAGCTCAAACTTGACACTAAAACTTGAGCTCGAAACTTGACTCGAGCTCCATCGAGCCTATATTTTCAAACTTGTTGGTACACCTGTGTGACGATAGCAGTCTAAGTTGTGTTAGCATTTTGTCTAAGTCATATTACAAGATATTGAATATTAACTAGTGTTTAATATATGTGATTTTGTGTGTTTGATATTTATTGATTGTATGTTTGAACTTGATGTAATGTATTACAAGAAGTTCAAACATAAAGTCCAAAGATTAATTCAAACTTAAGTTAAAACATATATTCAAATAGAAGTTTGACATGTGAAATTCGAATTTAGCATAGAAGTCAAATTCGAATTTGTCATGAGGACAAATTCGAATGGGCCATGGGCCTGGTTCGAGTTTGTCCCATGACAAACTCGAAATGGTCTCTATAATTAGGGATTAACTCGAATGATTAGAAGACTTTTGCAGAATTTCGTGAGTGATTAGCAGAAGGCGATCTCGAGTTTATCAGCAATCTGTGTGTGTTTTCGGAGAGAATCATCGCGTAGGTTCGTTCGTAGTCGTTCGTACAACGCCGTGGTAGTCTCCGTGTTCCGTGAGTGTGATCTTACTGTCAAGCCGCTAACGAGGATTCCGCACTCGTTGGTGTGTGTCGCGTCTAGATAGATCTGTAGTTGCAAGACCTTACAAGTGGTATCAGAGCCTACGGGGTGTTCTTCGTGTTCTTAGTGTTCAAAAGATACATCCTAGGTTTCTTGACGTTTTTGGACGGTTATTATCACATTTTTGAGGTTTTTCGAGCTTATCAAATTAGATTCCGGGAAATACTTTGTTGTAGTTCACGTTTTTGATCAAAATCAATATTTTTCCTTGTAAAAATATTGATTTAATCTGAAAAACTTGAAAAACTCGAAGTATTGGCCGTTTTTCGAATTTGCGGCGCTCGAGTTTTTTTAAGGAGAAATTAGGGTTTGCTCATATTCGAGTTTGACCAAAATACGCTCCTTTTGAGTTTCCTTAAAGTGTGCTTCGAATTTGGTCAGTTCGAATTTGCTTTGGGTATTCGACTTTGCACTAAAGTCGAATTAGGACATTCGAGTTTAGTAGGGTGTTCGAATTAAGTGGACATTCGAATTTAAGTGGAGTTTCGAGTTTAGTAACCTTCGAATTTGTCATTAATTTCGATTCTAGCTGGATTTAAGAACTTAATTAGAATTTAATTCCAAACAGATTTAAATTTAATTAGATTCGAATTTACCTAAATTAGAAAGAATTAATTTAAATTAATTTCGAATTAACTTAATTAAGTTTGAATTCAGATATATTTGAAACAATGACAAGTCTATAGAGGTTTATGGAGATGGATCACGAGGTTGGAAAAGCAAATTCTCCGCCAAAGCTGATGAAAATTGAAGATTATTACTGGTGGAAGGATCGGTTTGCCGACTTTGCGAGATTTAATGATATACGCATGTGGATTTGTATCGACGAGGGATACATTCCACCTACTGCAGAGGTTGACTACAACAAAATGAACCTAAAGCAACATGGGAAAAGTGTTGTGTTAGGCCTTAAAAGTGTTGCTATAGGCCTAATGCGACACTTTATGTAGTGCCACCTTAGCCAACGTCGCCTTAGGTCTAAAGCGACACTTTCACTAGATAATGCAACACTTTTCAAAAGTGTTGCCATTATTTTATAAATGCAACACTTTTTAAATGCAACACTTTTTGTATTCTAAAGCAACACTTTTTAATGTGTTGCCATTATTTTATAAATGCAACACTTTTTAAATGCAACACTTTTTATACTCTAAAGCAACACTTTTAATTTATTGTTATCAACTTATAGCAACACTTTACTTATCAAACGCAACACTTATCAAATGTTGTCATTATGTAAATGCAACACCATTATCAATCTATTGCAACACTTTATTATTGTTTTAACTTACATAAATGCAATATTTTCTAGACAAAAGAAACACATTCATTATTTTTTAAATTAAATGCAAATACAAATATTTATTTAATTGTTTCGTGATAGTTTTTCTACTTACAATTCAATTTAACAAAAATAATATCATTTCATAACATATGATCAAAAAATATTTCAAGTACATAAACGTCTACAACCAAAATAAGAATCATCAAATGTATAAGCGATACAACAAAAAAGTAAATTACAATCTTGGGAATGCATATTCAATTTCTATTCTTGTAATTTCTTTCATACTAAACCGACGCTTATCATGCACAACTCTCCTTCCGTCGATCACTTTGCATTTGTCAAAAGAAAGTAACTAACCTGCAACATATGAAAACACATACAATATATACCATATCGTTAGTGTGTTTACTAAATTATAAATGATAACAAAAATGTACAATATATACCATTTCTACGAACAGAATATAAGTTAAACAAACGTGGCATTTGGATTGCATGAATTTAAAATGATGGATTTTAAAATAATAGGATTTTGAAATCTTTAAGGGGATGGATTATGAAATATGGAGAAGTGGTGAATATGAAATGCTAAATGGGCTAAATCCTTTCTCTTAGTTTTTTAACCAAACATGACAATGAAGTATTTCTAAATCCAAATCATAAATGAGTTGTTTAAATCCTTCAAACCAAACGACATCTAAGTGTATTTTTTTCTATTTTCTTTTGAATGGGACTTTGATTCTAGTTCGATCTGCTAACATATAAACATATATTAGATATATAATCACAACTAACAAGCAGGATCTGTTTTCTTTGACTAAAATATGCTAAAACAAATGAGATACTGAGATGCACACACTACCTCCACATAAAGAAATGTTTGTACCAAATTCGCTTATATAATCTTCATTACAACATCATTATATACAGATAACTAGATAGCAGGTCCGATACACAATACAACTTATCATGTTCCATTTGCATTGATTATGATTAAAACACACACAGACACACAATAAGCAGAAAATTAAAGGAGTTTGGTCATTTACCGTCCTCAGGTCCTTTAATGACAAAAGAATGCAGTTTGATAACTTGGGTGAATGGTATGTAAATCAAAAGTTGCTCATCTGCATCACTCTCCAGATTTAGACCATCATCTTCTTTGTAACCCTGTTCCGCAAACAAAACCATTTGATATCTTAGAAGTAGGAGAGACATTAGTGCCTAATCATAAAACTTCACACTCCATGCGGCCTGAATTGGATATTGTTATTTCATAAACAGTTTCATCTTCCAAATTTGACTTTGAGCATCAAATTAGTAGAAGTAGGAGAGACATTACCACCCCACACATAAAGAAAAAAAAATTTAGTCAATTGCATAACCTTAAAACTAACATTGGAATAACATCACTTAGAAGGTCCAACTATAAAAAAATCTACGTCAAATATGAGTACTAGTATAATACTAGATCTAAAATGGCTTAGTATCTTGACTAAGGTGTGTCTGAATGTGTGATGTTTAGAGGGAAAAAATGGTTGTGGTTCTAAATTCCATTTTTTTTTTTGGTTACAATGGCATCTAAATAGGGGATGTTGCATGAGTAGAATTGGATTAAGTTGATCCTTCGTGACCCAAAATCCTCTTAAAGTTCGTATCTTGCTTTGAATTTCACCGTTTTATAGAATTTGTAGATGTTATTTTAACCTAGCCTAACAAACTTGATCAAAGTGATTCTTTGGATTAACAGAGAGATACACAGGTTTTTGTTACCTTTCCTCTTGTCTTGGATTTAAGAGCAGGGATTGTAAGATGAAGATTCGTCGTCTCCGAAAGGCAGTTCGAAAGTGAGCTTTTTGCAGCAATCAACACTTCATCTCTTCGGTCACATCATAGAATAGGAAAAACTGATGCAAGCAAATCACAGAAAGAGAAAGTAGTAAAAGTCTCATTGCAAAAGTCACATAAGCATCAACAGTAGGCAAACAAACCAGTGAACAAAAATATATTAGCATTACCTCTATGCTTGATGGACCATGTGAGTTTCAGGAGTTATAGTTTCTTCATCACGTTTATGGGTGTTTCACCAAGATTTGGACTTGTGGGCTCCATCACTAGCAATCAAATTAGAATCAAACAGCCAAGTAGTACAAGACATCAATCAAATTAGAATTTTAATGTTAACAATATACAATGTACGTATGACACACACACACACACACACACACACACACATATATATATATATATATATATATATATATTTATATTTATATATTTATATATATAAACTATATGTTTTTTTCCTGTTGTGAAATATGAAGCTCAACACCATGCCAAGTCTAGGAATGCTCTGTGACTATAGTTTGGTTGCTTAATTAATCATTTATTATATGCCATGGATCCCAGTCTGGTTCTAAATTAAACTAAGTAGAAAGTCTGTGTATAGGAGTCTGTTTAGACTCAGGGAATTGCAAATCTAGGAGGGTGTGTGGGGCTGGAAAACAGTACCACAAGATGTGTATAAACTAAGTGTTTGTGTAGTGTGTGTTTGCATGATGGACACCAAGACTTGTGAGTCTTAGAGTGGTGTGGTTAAAAACAAAACAGCAGCACCAACATATAAAATTCAAGTCATGTGTGTGTGTTCGTGGCTGAAAACAGAAAGAGGATCAACACACAACAACACGTAAACAACAAATAAGACATTAAACTAAGTGTGCGTGTGTGTCATGTGAACGAACAGCGGAAACGTAGTGTATACATACATATATATATATATATATATGTGTGTGTGTGTGTGTGTGTGTGTGTGTGTGTATAAAATCTAAGTGTGTGTGTGCAGTGAATTGGACCCCGAGACTTGTTCTCTAGAAGGTTAGTACATGACAACATCAAAAGCACAATGACTCATTTTCTGCAGTTAGTGATATTAAATGGTCAACAATATGGTTGCAACATAATATAGTATGATTAGCTAAAGATAAAATCAAATCGAAGCTGAAAAAATCGAATTGCATTGATGAATTAAAAGATAATAACAAACATCACAAACCTTGGTAGCCAGTTGCTTCCTGGGAACCTTTCCTCCAGTCGACTTGCGAGCGTTTGCTTCGTACGAGCCATTGCGATTCAAAGTGACAAAGCTGAAAAGATAACAAACATGAAATCGGAGATAAAGCACGAAATCAGCAATTTGATGGTGTTAATTGACGTATCAGGAAAAGATTATAGGATCTCTTACCGAAAGAATAATGAACTTGATTTGATTTGGGAATTAGGGTTTTGGATTGTAGAAAAGGTTCAAAGTGTTATCGATGCGTCGGTATATATATACATGGTGCTTACCTTCATTCTATTCGATGATCAATTAGAAAGTTATACCAAGAACTGAAGCAAACATCAACGGACATAGCCAAGATCAAAATACGATCGTCAGTCCCTGTCCTCGATCAACAGAGTAGTTATGGAACAAGGCCGGATCAGAGGCGGATGCGGAGCTAGAGTGGTAGTCGGAGACGGAGTTGCAGCCGGAGGAGAGGCGGAGCCGGAGTCAAGTGCGGCAGATATGGCTCCTATTTGGTGGCAGCGGCGGCTATGGTCTGGGAGTCGACACGCCGTAGAGAGGAAGAGAGATTGTAAATAACATAGTTCATCCAGTATTGTAAATTGTTAATGGCTCCTATTTGTATTTTTTTTATTTCAAGTCTTTTATATTATACAGTATTTCAAAAACGTTGATTGCAGATAACATATAGTTTTATATTTTATTGTGCTAGTTATTTGCCCATGTATTACATGGGATATATTTATAAAATAATATTTTTTTAAAAATACATATATTAAATTAAATTAGTATATTACAATTATAAATTCTATATAATTAAATGTTAATATTAAAACACAAAATAATTTATCTAAACGATATAAACTATAAAAATTAAAATACTTAATATACAGATGAATAAAATGTTTACTGACTGTATTAGAATATTGATCCATAGATTTTTAATTATATATGTAAATTTATTAAATGTTTTAATTATTATGAAAAAATATCATAAATAGTTTATAAAAAATAATTAGAGTTATTAATTTACTTTACTCACTACAACAAAATGAACCTATAGCAACATGTAAAAAGTGTTGTGTTAGGCCTTAAAAGTGTTGCTATAGGCCTAATGCGACACTTTATGTAGTGCCACCTTAGCCAACGTCGCCTTAGGTCTAAAGCGACACTTTCACTAGATAATGCAACACTTTTCAAAAGTGTTGCCATTATTTTATAAATGCAACACTTTTTTAATGCAACATTTTTTATATTTTAAAGCAACACTTTTTAATGTGTTGCCATTATTTTATAAATGCAACACTTTTTAAAAGCAACACATTTTATACTTTAAAGCAACACTTTTAATTTATTGTTACCAACTTATAGCAACACTTTACTTATCAAATGCAACACTTATCAAATGTTGACACCATGTAAATGCAACATCATTATCAATCTATTGCAACACTTTTTTATTGTTTTAAATTACATAAATGCAATATTTTCTAGACAAAAGAAACACATTCATTATTTTTTAAATTTAATGCAAATACAAATATTTATTTAATTGCTTCGTGATAGTTATTCTATTTACAAATCAATTTAACAAAAATAATATCATTTCATAACATATTCGATCAAAAAGTATTTCTAATATACAAACGTCTACAACCAAAATAAGGATCATCAAATGTATAATCAATACAACAAAAAAGTAAATTACAATATTGAGAATGCATATTCAATTCATCTTCTTGTAATTTCTTTAATACGAAACTGACGCTTATCATGCACAAGTCTCCGTCTGTCGATCACTTTTCACAAAAAATCTGCCCAAAATAGTAATCAACTTTCCTGAAACTGCATAATATGGCAACAAACTTTCAACTTATATCGGTTTTCGATGAAACTTTCACAATACCTTAAAAATCTTCTAAAAACATCATTTCTATAAAAATATTACACTTCCCACAATAAATTTGTATTTTTACTCGTTAAACTACAATTCTTTGCATAAAATAGCAATAAACTTTTGTTTGACGTCCATATTTAAAGACACTTTTTGTAACAAGTCTAAAATCCTTAGAAAAGACCAAATATATAAACATATTTCATCATTCATTGATATTTTATACTTTTGGGCATTAAAGTACCAAACGTTTCTTTAAAATAGCAATGAACTTTCATGTGATGTCGGATTTCGATGATTCTTTTTGCAACACATCCTAAATCCTTTAAAGACATCAAACTAATATAAATATTACATCATTTATTGCTATTTCGTGATTTGGTATATTAAAGTCTCATTTATTCATTATTTGACTTTTAAAAGCCAAATATGACACTTTTGTTAACTTCATCAATTTTGAAAACTCTATATACGTATTTTAACCATATTTAAAGTTTAGAATTATCTGCGAATAGAGAGTGTTACATCAGTGCTCGAATCCTTCCATAAACCAAGAATAGAAATTTGTATGTCTTGCAATTTGACAACAACACTATACATAAAGTAGTAGCAAAACAATAGGAAAGAGAGCGTTAAACCAGCATAATAATGACATAAAAGTTGCATGAAAAAGTGTTGAAGATAAAGATATAAAAACTGAAATAATTGATTCATTCTAATCTCTGTTTCAGCATTTCAGCATCTCAAGTATCAGACCCTACTTATATATATATATATATATATATATATATATATATATATATATATATATATATATATATATATATATATATATATATATATATATATATATATATATATGAAACTCGTTCAAAAATATCAATTAATCTGCTCATATAATGTAACACATGTTTACATCCTCTGAGATAGCATGAACTACCTTAGTCACCTACAGAATGGTTTTTTTGAAAAAAAGAAAAATTAAGTGCTGATTACTATAACAGCATGGTCAAAAGTCTCGACTTGTAGAATTACCTCCTTTCCATCTGGACCAATTTCTTTAACATCACGAGTGAGCGACTTAAGGACAGAATCAGGATCGTTAACAATCAATTTGAATGCCTACAAAAAGGAAGCGAAAGCATTACCATAGTAACTGCAAATAAAAATAAGGCTTCACAGGTTACCAAGATCTAACCTCAAACGCGTGACCATATTTTCGGTACAAAGGCCAGCCAACATGGATGTAGAAATCCTGCCATACATAACTTGCATTTCATAAGAAGCCCCTACGCAAAATAAAAGACCTACCGATCAATATTAATCACCGACTTTCTGACTAAGCTTGTTATTTGTAATATTTTATAATACATTGATGTCAAATAAGGAAAAAGGAACAACGAATAGATAAGGATAAACCAATAAAAGACTAAACATGTCTTTCTACTATCATGCACCCCAAAGGTGCATGTTGAGCAGGAACGGACAAGAATCAACCAATAAAAGACTAAACATGTCAAATTAAAACCTATTTGAATATCAAAATCAGATCAACACTTTTGTTAAAGGAGAAATGAGTCTGTGTTGTAGGTCCCAGCTTGTTTTTTCTTCTATCACTTTTGTTAAGGGAGGCACTTGAGTAAGCGATGCCGGAGAAGAAGGAGAAGAAAACAATAGAGAGACAGATACCTTTGGTTTCTCTATGAGTTACACATACAAATGCATCTAACATAGCTGCACAATTGATCATACATAACATAGCTGCACAATTAGATCAATAACTGCACGAACATAATGTGGATGCAACCAAAAAAAAAAAGAAGGATGCAAAGATAACAAGAACTATATGAGATTTAAAAAGAACAAAATACAAATCTGAGAATTTAAAATAGAAATCTGAAACAGAAATTAACATTATGACATTTCAAACTTTATGAACCTATCTAAAATGAACCGATGGATAGTTCCAAACACATATCTAATATAGGATTCAAAACTGACCATTCTTGCAATTCGTTAACATAATCAACACTAAAAACGCAAAATCAAACCAATGTGAAACAACTACTCAATTAAAAATTCACACACTACACTGATGTTGTTGCTATTGTATTTAATTAAAATTCTTGATTAATTTACTGATTTGCAGTAATTAGTTGGACAGGTCTTGACTGATGATGTTGCTGCTGCATTTAGTTGGACAAATCTCATTAAACAAACACAAATGTTGTCCTTATTTTCTGTTTTAATTTCATATTTCAGTAGCAAACCGAAGGCGTAATGGCGTTTGATGCTTTTAAATGAACAACAAACACACATACATGCACACAAGGTGTAAATAACAACACGTGGTTTTTTAATGTAATAAAACAAATAGTTCTTTGAACCCAGCTCCCTGCAGCACTACTCAAGGTCAAATAATGGCTTAGTATCTTACTATCTTGACTAAGGGGTGTCTGAATGTGTGATGTTTAGAGGGAAAAAATGGCTATGGTTCTAAATTCCAATTTTTTTGGTTACCATGACTTCTAAATAGGGGGAAGTTGCATGAGTAGAATCGTATTGAGTTGATCCTTCGTGAAACAAAATCCTCTTAAAGTTTGTATCTTGCTTTGAATTTCACCGTTTTATAGAATCTGTAGATGTTATTTTAACCTAGCCTAACAAACTTGATCAAATTGATTCTTTGGATTAAAAGAGAAATACACAGGGTTTTGGTACCTTTCCTCTTGTCTTGGATTTAAGAGCAGGGATTGGAAGATGAAGATTCGCCTCGGATAGGCAGTTCGAAAGCGAGCTTTTTGCAGCAATCAACACTTCATCTCTTCGGTCACATCATAGAATAGGAAAAACTGATGCAAGAAAATCACATATCAAATTTTAAAACCCCTAACCTCATATCAATCAAATTTATAAAAAGCTGACAAGTGACAACTAACAGGTAACAACCAATGGCACATGTTGTCGAATTTATAGAAGGTAATTGTGAGTTAGTGCTAATAATATCTTCAAGAATGACTGAAAATTGTTCAATCAACTTTTCAGAAAGAATTACATGTGTGTAAAAATAAAATATGAAATGCAAGCTGCTAATCCAGAACTTAACAAAAACAACACAAGATGTGGTACCTTCTGGGTTGCTAAATGAGTAAATGCTAACACCTTTGGATAGTGGAATTCACATCATGCTTCAGAAGATAAGCAAATTATATCATCCAAAAGATAAATCTACAATTTTGACAACTTACGGAAGGTAAAATAAAAGACAAAGCCTAATCATTCGGGCACATCTAATTCTGTACACATAACCATCAATAAAACATAAAGGCTTACGGATAGTATCTAAGTTTCCCTTTCTTCGTATCCTACTTAATAGGTGTGAATATCTCATCGGTAGCAACCTCCATTTTTGCACTTGATTCTTTGGGAATTTCAACGATAAAATTGAATGATCCATCACCCAAATGCAACGGTATATCATGCCACGGCGAAACCTAAAACAATCGAATCACATTATTATCATCAACCTAAAGAATAGTTTCACAATCAAGCATCACCGAAAAGATATTCTGTCATCATTGGACCAATGCAATATAAAATGCAGTAATCCCAAGACTCCCAAAAGGCAAATCACATTACCCTAATTTGTTAATCTTAGGAATTTCAAGAACTTAAGAACAATTTCACAAGTTACAAATTAGCCATTTGACCTAAAAATCCGAAACGTAATTCTTCTTTATTTTATTTTTTTCCAATTCAAGGCTGGAATCAATTCAATTCAGAGTAAACGCAAACGCTAAAACAACAACTAGCATACCGATTTTTAATCATACAATATTCACACATTTTCTCATCGTCAACGTTTGGCATTGAAACAAAACCTAAAACACCGTAAACCAAAACCCACAAACATGAATCAGGGAAAACAGGAGAGATGAATGTGAAAAGGAAAAAAAAAACCTTTTTGCCAGAATTATCGACGAAGAAAACACGGTAATCTAGGGTTTCGGGTTGTCCTTCCTGCTTGATGTGAACATGAGGTCTGTAATGACCGGAACAGGTGAAAGCCCTGTTTTTGGAGAGAAATTTGGTGGTGTTATTGAAGCAGAGGGTTAAAGAATGAGGTTTGAAGAAGGGAAGTACGGAAGAGGATGAGGCAATGTTGGTTGTTGACACCATGATGCTAGTGGCAGCGGCAACCATTGATGAGATGAGAAATGGAAGGATTTTTAGAGAAAGAAAAGAGAGGCAGTAGAGAGATGCATGCTATTGCTATTGCTACTAGTTGTGTAGTGTGATTCAGCAATCAGCACTCCATTTTCTGGATCACAAGTCGTATTTTCTTTTGGGTTTTTTTTTTGGGTTCTTTTTGTACATTATTTTCCAATTTCCATGTGCCATGAGGTTTATTACGAAAAAAAAAAACAACATAATTTCTAAATATTGCCCTCTTTATTTAAAAATAAAACATGTATTATCAAATCTTGTATTTTGTTAATCCTAAGAAATCAGGCATTGAACTTTTATGTGTATTTTTTAATCAAAATTACAAAACAAAAAAAATAGTATATTCAACATTTAAAAACATGTCATATTTTTTTCATTATAAATGCAACACTCAAAAAAATGTTTTTTTAAAAATGTGTTGCATTTTTTTCATTATACATTCAACACTCTAAAATGTGTTGCATTTTTTCATTATAAATGCAACACTCTAAAAATGTGTTGCTTTTTTTTCATTATAAATGCAACACTCTAAAAATGTGTTGCCTTTTTTATTGAAATATGCAACACTTTAGAAAAATGTTGCATTTTTTTAGTAAAAATGGCAACACTTTAAAAAAGTGTTGCATTAAATCATTATATGCAACACTTTTTGTCAATGTGTTGCTTTAGATCGAACTTAAATAAAAAAGCAACAGTTTTTAAATGTGTTGCATCAAAAGTGTTGCCTTAGCTTCAAAATGTAGTAGTGACTTAACATTAGAATAGAAATTATGGTAATAAGATAGGGGGAAAATGAAATTGAGATGTCACGAAAGAGTGACATGTGTCAAAATCATTTTGCGTTATTAATAGATATAGATAGATTGCAAATGTTGATTGAACACAATTATTATCCAATGATGTTAAACAAAACTTTTAAAGTATTTTTTTTGTATTTTTTATTTGAATAAACATATTGGAATTGAAAATATTCATAATATAAATTGTATGTTTATTTAAAAGAAAGTATTCATCGTTGAAAACACTTTTTCTCGTCATTCAAACAACATTTCATATTTTTGTGTGTATTTTTTAATCAAAATTACAAAACAAGTAAAAATATTGTAGTCAACACTTAAAAACATGTCATATTTTTTTCATTATAAATGCAACACTTAAAAATTGTTATATGTTTTTAAAAATGTGTTGCATATTTTTCATTACAAATGCAACACTCTAAAAATGTGTTGCATTTTTTCATTATAAATGCAACACTCTAAAAATATGTTGCAATTTTTTCATTATAAATGCAACACTCTAAAAATGTGTTACATTTTTTATTGATATATGCAACACTTTAAATAAATGTTGCAATTTTTAGTAAAAATTGCAACACTTTAGAAAATCGTTGCATTTTTTTAGTAAAAATGGCAACACTTAAAAAAAAGTGTTGCATTAAATCATTATATGCAACACTTATCGTCAATATGTCGCTTTAGAGTGAACTTAAATAAAAAGGCAACAATTTTTAAAAGTGTTGCATCAAAAGTGTTGCAATAGCTTCGATTTGTAGTAGTGGGTTGTCAACGAGTCTTAACTTATTCAAAGATGAAAGATGAAGATAAGAAAGTTTATGAGGCCTAAAACCGTGCATACGCTATCATTAGAATGACGTTACCTCAGGAGATACTGCACACCTTCTGTAATCAGAAGACATCAAAAGAGCTGTGAGATGCGTTGGAGAAACGGTGTGAGGGTAACCCGAGGGTTAGAAAGAAACAAATGGAAATGCTCAAGCAGCAGTTTGCTATCTTCAAAGCATTGAAGAATGAAAAGCTGGATGAGACTATCACACGTTTCTATCATCTGCTAACTGAGTTAGAAAGCCATGACGTTGAGTATAGTGAAACTGAGAAGAATAACAAACTTCTGGATGCTTTACCAGCCAAATGGGAGATGTATGTGGCCTTAATTAAGCATGATGAAGACAAATACTATACTCTGACTCTAGAGAATGTTGTGGGAACGCTGAGGGCATATCATTTCGAGTTGCTGAAGAAGGAAACAGATTATGATCAAGTTCAAGATCCTGCAATGTACTTTGGGAAATCACAACCTTCAGTGGCAGCTGAATTGAAGACAGCTACAGCTTTCTTCTCGGGAGAGACGTCGTCACCGGCTGAAACAGAAGACTCACTCAGTAGGGCTTTCTTACGGTTTGCTAGACCAGAAGAAACGCAGCATCAGGCTGGCATCTACATCTCAAGGATATTCAAAGATGCCTATGAGCGCAAAATCGGCTGAAGACCATCTGAATCTGTTGGCTTCATTCGTGGCCGCTTATGGCAATTGGGTTCAGGGCAAAATTAACGATCCTGCGCTTTGGGATGAGGATTACGATCAGGTAGACCCTGATGATCTTGAAGAGATGGATCTGCAATGGCAACTGGCCATGGTAACTCAGAGAGTTAAGAGGTTCATCAAGAGGACGGGTAGAAATCTTAATGTGAGTAACAATAAGATTGGATTCGATAAGTCCAAGGTTAAATGTTACAGCTGTCAGGGGTTAGGACACTTCGCTAGAGAGTGTCAAAGACCGAAAGTAGAGAACTACCAGGGACAGTATCAAACTCAACAAGGACAGTATCAGAATCAATCGCAAGGGCGATATCTACCGAGTAGTTCTACCAGTCAAGCGAATATAGTTGGTCTGTTAACCAATGTCACATCTGACAGACAGCTTGATGGAACTTATGACTGGAGTACACATCCAGAATCGAACGCTAGAGCCTTTATGGCTGAAGTGACTGAGACTGGAAGTGAAGAAGCAGAGGAAATGACAGGGGACAGCAGTCAGAATGAAAGCAGTCCGATGTGGGTAGAAAAGTCAGCTGATCAGACTAGTCTGGAGTTTGCCGCACAGATAGCCAACGTAGAATCAGATCATGCCAAGGTAACTCTGAACTTTTCTCTTTTCCATGAGTTATGTGTTTTATGTGCTACATCTAACGATAGGTTAAATTTAGTACTAGAATCACATCAAACCATATCTGCTCAAAATGAATTGTTAAAAACAGATAATGCTAGCCTAGTAGATATAAAGCAAGATCTTAGGGATAAGCTTAAGGCTGATGCACAGGATGTTATAGTTCTAAAGGACAAACTGAGCGAACAGTGTGTTAGGTTAGAACTCATGTATGAACATGTTGAGGCATTAACCAAGGAGCTGAAAATCAAAGACATAGAGCTAGCTGAATCTAAGGTAAAGGTGGCTGAGGTAAATAGTAAACTTGAAAAGTTTAGGAACTCATCTCTTAACCTAGGGAAAATTTTAGATGCTCAGCGTCAATCTAAAAAGCCTGTAGGTCTAGGATATCATGAGAGTCCTCCACCTTTCAATGAAAATTATGTACCTCAACCTCAGGAGAAAACTGAGAAATCAGTTGACTCAGAGGAATTACCGGAACCAGTGTCTGAAACTGTAAAGGAAAATGAAACTAAGGTAACTGATAATAATATCAAGATCAAGAAAGTTAAATTTGTGTCATCCTCTAGTGATAAACCAGTAGGACAACACAAAATTGACTTTAATGATCAAGATGATGACCCAGTCGCTATAGTTGAACCAAAAGAGCCAGACACTAGTGAGATAACTAAATCAAAGGGCACACACAAAAAGTCAATTGATAAAATGTCTTGCTTTAGATGTCACGAAAGAGGGCATGTTGCTTCTAGCTGTCCGCATAGGAAAGTAGATAATACACCTAAGACAGGAAAGCCAGAACAAGTTAAGCCTTCTCAAAGTGTTTCAAGCACTAGTAGTTCTCAGAATACCGAGAAAACTGTGCAAGCTGCACCAAAATCTGCTGTGAAACAAATACCGGTGTCAGGTCGACCAAAAGAAGCGATTCGGACTAATTCATCTAATAGAGTCATTAATCAATCTAGGTCAGGACCACAACAGAATTATAGGAGTACCACACCTAGCAGAGTCTACACTCGGTTAGGTCACATACCCCTGTAAGACATCAAACACCAGGTAGAGCTCAGGGACATCAATCGGAATTGCCATATAATCGTAATTATTCAAGAGCTCCACAGCAAATGCCTACACAAAGGCAAAGAGTGAACTTAAATCACTCGGCACCACAACAGACTCAAGTTCAAAGACCCAAGTCACCTGAAAGGAGAGATGGGTATTTGAAAGAGTTGAAGTATGTGGATGAGAATGGTATTACCAAGTCAGTTATGGCTTGGGTTCCCCGTGATAACTAACCTATTGTCTTTCATGTGCAGGAGATAACTACAGGTCCAAACAACAAATGGTTCGTCGACAGTGGTTGCTCCAGGCACATGACAGAGGAGAGAAGTCTACTTGCAGACTTCAAGGGAGGGAATCGGGGCTTTGTATCATTTGCTGGAAATAAAGGAGGGAATATCACTGGTACTGGAGTGGTCACTAATGGGACGATCAAATTGGATCAAGTTTATCACGTTGATAAACTGGTTCACAATCTCATTAGTGTATCTCAAATCTGTGATAGGAAGAACTCAGTACTTTTCAACGATACTGAGGCGTTAGTGCTAAAACCGGGGTTCAAGGTACCTGAAGAGTGGATTCTGATGAGGGCTCCAAGGAAGAATGACTTGTACATGCTCGACATGAATAAGCCGGAATCTTCAATGGGACCAATTTGTCTGCTATCTAAAGCTTCAGAGACTGAGTCGGTTTTATGGCACACTTGCACCTGAGAAAGATGAACTATATTACGAAAATTGGGTTGGTGCAAGGTGTTCCTATGAAGAGTTTTCAGTTCGAGGATAAGTGTCTACCGTGCAAGAAAGGAAAACAACACAAGAAGGCACACAAGTCCAAGACTCAGAACTCCATCGCTGCCACATTCGATTTGTTGCATATGGACCTCTTCGGACCAATCAACAAAAGGAGTATAGGTGGTAGTTGGTACTGTTTAGTTATTACTGACGATTACTCACGATTTTCTTGGGTTTTCTTTTTAGGTACAAAGGACGAGACGGCTGCTAAGCTCATCGGGTTCTTAGACCAAGTGGAAAATTCATATGGAACAAGGGTTAAATGAATTCGAAGTGATAACGGAACAGAGTTTAAAAACACAGTAATTGGTGTATATTGTCTATCAAAGGGCATAGTGCATCAATTTAGTGCACCTTATGAGCCACAACAAAATGGGGTGGCCGAACGGAAGAACAGGACATTGATTGAGGCAGCAATGGCCATGCTATCGGATTCAAAGCTTCCTACCATGTTTTGGGGGGAGGCAGTGAATACCGCGTGCCATGTTTTAAACCGGGTCCTTACTGTCAAATCTTTGAACAAAACCTGTTATGAAGTTTTGAATAAAAGGCCACCTAATTTAACTGGCTTCGAACCTTTTGGGGTACCATGTACTTTAATGAAAACAAAACATCAACCAAAGTTTGGTGAAAAGGCTGACGAAGGATACTTCCTAGGTTATGTGCCGAATTTACCAAATAAAAGGGTTTTTAATAAATCAAATGGTACAGTAGAGATTGTGTATAACATTGAAGTCACAAGTTATACACATGAAC
The DNA here is from genome assembly GCA_020465985.1 of Centrapalus pauciflorus. Taxonomy (NCBI): domain Eukaryota; kingdom Viridiplantae; phylum Streptophyta; class Magnoliopsida; order Asterales; family Asteraceae; genus Centrapalus; species Centrapalus pauciflorus. The sequence continues at coordinate 8,208 of JAANYP010006941.1, read as the reverse complement.
CCCAAACTGGTCCGGAATGGATATTTGATTATGACAAATTGTTTGAATCATTTAATATTCCTTTGAATGAAAATTCAGGTACTATCGAAAAGGACATGTCGTCGTTAAATCTGAATGACGAAGGTCATAGCTTTCCGAGGACCACTTTTCAATCAACATCTGAGCCTAGTTCAACTGAAGATAGATCTCCTGAAGTTACTGATTCTGAAGCACCTACAAACGAAAATCAGACAACAAATTCTGACTCTGATGAAAATGTCCATGAGGAAGAAAATGTGGAGTCTGAAGTCGTTCCCCCATTAGGAGAGATAGAATCAAATTTGGGAGATAATCTGAGGGTTGACGAGATAGAGACATCTAGGATCAACAAGAACCATCCTATAGAAAGTATCATAGGAAATCCTAATGCTGGTGTGAGGACTAGGAGTAGTTTAAATAACAACACTGTGTTGTTGTCGATGATAAATGACTCCGAGGCCTTTCATACCTGCCTCTATTCATGTTTCATCTCGCAAGTAGAGCCGAAAAACGTGCAAATGGCACTTAAAGACAACTCTTGGGTTGAAGCGATGCAGGAAGAACTGTCACAATTTAGGAAACTAGAAGTGTGGGAGTTAGTTCCATTACCTCGAGGAGAAGTGGCAATAGGAACCAAATGGGTTTTTAAGTGCAAGAGAGATGATCGGGGTATAGTCACTCGCAACAAAGCAAGAATGGTGGTAAAGGGTTTCAACCAAGAGGAAGGAATCGATTACAATGAAGTGTTCGCGCCAGTAGCAAGGTTGGAAGCAATTCGTTTGTTTCTGGCTTTTGCTTCCTTCAAGGGTTTTAAGGTTTATCAGCTAGATGTTAAGAGTGCTTTACTTTATGGGAAAGTGAAGGAACTGGTGTACGTGGAACAGCCGCCCGGGTTTACAGATCCGAAATATCCAGACAGAGTATATCGATTAGATAAGGCTCTGTATGGATTGCATCAAGCACCAAGGGCGTGGTACGAGACTCTGTCCAACCATCTTTTAGAAAATGGGTTTGAAAGAGGAAGGATAGACAGTACGCTGTTCGTGAAGTGAAAAGGAGAACATTTCATCTTGGTACAAGTGTACGTAGATGATATTATTTTTGGATCATCAGACGAGCAAATGTGCACTGACTTTGAAAAGGTGATGAAGTCGAAGTTTGAGATAAGTGCAATGGGTGAGTTAAACTTCTTTCTGGGTTTGCAAGTCGAACAGAGGAAGGAGGGCATGTTCATTCATCAGACGAAGTATGTCTATGACATCTTAGAGCGCTTCGGGATGGAAGGAACCAAGCTGACAGCTCACTTCAGCACACCGATTCAAGTGAATCACAATCTCGGACCGGGTACTGAAAGTGATATTGATGTGGATCCGACATTATATCGGGCCATGATTGGGTCACTTATGTATTTAACTGCTTCTAGACCTGATATTATGTTTGCTGTTTGTATTTGTGCTAGGTTTCAAGCTAATCCGAAAAAGATGCACATGAAAGCTGTGAAGCGGATTCTACGATACCTCAAGTCGATACCGAAGCTGGGACTTTGGTATCACGCGGAGGGCGATCTGGAATTGGAGGCGTTCACGGATTCAGACTACGGAGGATGCAGCTTGACGCGCAAGTCAACAACTGGAGGTTGTCAGTTCCTAGGAGGGAGACTCGTTTCCTGGCAATGCAAGAAACAGACTTCGGTAGCCGTGTCAATGTGCGAGGCCGAATATGTTGCTGCTGGTAGTTGCTGTTCACAGGTTTTGTGGATACAACAACAATTGCGGGATTACGGTTTGACTTATACTCATACTCCTATTAGGATAGATAACCAGTCAACAATTGCTATAACTAATAATCCAGTTAAACATAATAAAACCAAGCACATAGACATAAGACATCATTTTATACGTGATTGTGCTGAAAAGAACTTAATCAAGCTGGTAAAAGTGGCAACGGATGATAATAATGCTGATTTATTTACCAAAGCTTTTGATAAGTCACGTTTTGAGTATTTGATTCAACTAAATGGAATGCGTAATCCAGAGTGAGTTGACCTTAGTAGAATTTTATTTCCTTTTATAGCAGTAATCTTTCTTTCTTTTTATAGTAAGTGTGGTAACTTAGGATAGTTTCCTTTTATAGTAAGTAAGTAGGCTATTATATTTTCTTACTTTTATTTATGAAAAACAAAAGAAAAAAAGAGAGAAAACCATAAAAATTTAAAAAAAAAAAAAAAAGAGAATATCAGAAAAAGAGTTAAGTCTTAGATGCATAGGTTCAAAGTGACGAAAATTAGCACAGTTAATACAAGCTCTAAGTGTTTAGCTTTCACACATAATGCACCTAAAATTCTAAGTGTTATACATTATCTAGTTTGATATGTTGGTAGGCATAATACATATAGGGAGTCTCAAGGCTAATAAAATATTCAAGAAAAAGTCAGACGTGTCACTAACTTAGATGTATGACCAATTGGTCTTAATTTTTATGTTAGAGACATACAGACATTGATTCTAAATGAGGTATGCAAACTTTCTGGGGATGTATAGCAACATCAGATACATCTTAAAGAAATGGAAAGAATAGAAAATCATGTTGAGTCAAGAGTCAAAACAAGTAACTCTGTTGTACGTAAGTACAGACCTGTTGCCTCTGGTTTGACTCGAGTTAGCAAGATAAGTCGCTTTGTTGTATGTCGGTACAGACCTGTCACCGCTATCTTGTTAGCTTTAAAAATAAACCTTAAGACAAACTAAGACACTTTGTTGTATGTAAATACAGACCTGTGTCCGATGCTTGCCTTTTAAAGAAAGTTTGCAAATACCAAAAAGTTAAAATCATTGTGTGTATGCCTTGATCATAAAAGTATGTCTAAGTATGAGTCACGTAAGATAATTTCTTGATAAATAAAAAGGCCAAGGGATATTCCGAAATGTAACATGTTTAAAGGGAAAATAATACCAACAATCGACTAGAAATGTATGTCACGACAAACAATCAAAGGGATAAAAAAATTTTCTAAGTGTGAAAGTTTGAATACTGAAAGTGCGTATTTGACACCGCTATCTGATTGAACATTTCTTTGACTATACTCATCAAAATTATTCTGTTAAGTGTTAAGTATAGGTTGTAAATTTTAAATAATGTAGATTAGTCTAAGTTTAATTTTTGTTCACAATTTTAACTTTAATTTAATTTATTTTTATTTTTTTTCATTTTTTTAAATTTATTTTTACTTAGGAAAAAGGTCAAAATTACTAAGGGTGCATTCCTAGTTGAATAAAATAAACATTGCGTGACAATCTTGTGCTTAGGGTAAAAGATTTGACATAGTTTATTCCGTTACACGTAAAAGTTGTAAAAGCTGAATTTATTTCAAAGATTTTCAATATTTTCAAAATTTTCAAGTTCAAATTCGACTTTAAGGTAAAATCGAAATGAAATGCATGTTCGAATTTGGCAGGGCCTTCGAGTTTGGCATTAAATTCGAAAGATGTCACAAATTCGAAGGTGGTTGGTATAAATAGGTCAACAGTGACTAGTCATTATCACCTACCTTCGAATTTGAGCTTTCGAGTTTAGTCTGAGAGATTTCGAGTTTGTGAGTTCGACTTTGCCGTTTTCGAGTTTTACACTATTTGTCAAGTTTTTGTCCGATTCTGTTCGAGACTCCTAACAAGTCTAGGTATAATCAACATTATTGTACAAAATTTAGGAGGTTTTAGACTCAATTTGAGCCAAAATCACTCGATTTTGACGTTTTAATGGTTTGAAGTTTGTTTTTCAAAATAACAACGTTTGAACCGGTGAAACATCAAATTGATTACAAATATCTTTAATTAGAACCTATTAGGACTAATGGATGTAATTTTCTAAGTCTAAAATGGTTGGAATCTTGGATTTTTGTTGTCACTCAAACCGACATGTTCGACTTTGATCATGGTTCGAATTTGATCGTTGTTTCGAGTTTGTCATTAAACTCGAAGCAGCCAATAAATTCGAAACTAGGGTTGTTTCGAACTTGTCATTCGAGTTTACCATTATATTCGAGTTATTTCCTTAAAATTTAAATCAAACTTGTAGAAATTCATATGTGTTGGATTTGGTACTTACACAAGTCCAAAATAAAACAAATTTGAATTTAAGCAAGTTTATGTTTATATGGATAATTCTAATATTTTATACACTTTATTGTGCAGATATGGCAGATAGAGCTTTTATTCCAAAGCATAATATGGTCATTTCTCCGGACCATGCGCTACCTTAGGCTCAAGCATACCGCCAAATGGTGGATTTTTTGGTCGGATCAAGGATTTCGTATGCTCTGTTGCATAACATACAGATAGTGATCCCATATGTTAGAGAATTTTGGGAACATCTACAAGTCGATTGTACTGTTATTCCAACAGTATTAAGGACAAGGATTGCTGGACACCCTCTCGTGTTTTCAGCTGACGTAATGCGTAGAGTGTTGCAGCTAGGCTCTCCAGAGCAAGAAAATGGGCCGATTGACTTTCCATTAGCAATCAGGCAAGCTGCATTTATCAGAATGGGATATAGCCTGGATGTGGCTAAGTCCTCGTACATGAAGAGTGGGCTGATCGGGCAATGGAGATATCTAACACACGTCTTTATGGTGTGTTTTGCTGCCAAGAAAGCAGGATTTGATTATATCGTATCGAAAATTCAGTCGGGGATGATAGCGCTGGTGTACAATCAGAAATTCAGCTACTCAGAAATGTTCTTTGCAGAGTTTGACCAGCAGATAACAGCTCCAGCACGAGAAAGATTTCTGTTATATATAAGATTTGTGATGATGTTGATAAGACATTTCCTGCCGAACCTGCCGTAGCTGAACGATATTCAAAGTGTTGCTGTCATTTATAAAAGAATTTTTGCAGACTGCCAAGCACACAGAGGTGCTCAGGCTAGGCCAGTGGAGGCACCACTTTTTGGTGCGGTGGTTAATCCGGATTTCCAAGTCGCTGAAGGTGCCAATTTGGTAGGGGAAGTTCAAATTCCACAGCAGCTAGAACAGCAACAGCAACAGCCCAGGCCTCAGCAACCAAGGAGGAGGCAAAGGCAATCAGCCAGACAGATTCAGGCCACTGGGCCTTCAACAAGCCAAATGCAGGAGCCAGAGGAAGCTGGTCCTTCAACTGTACCGCCCGTGTCTGATCCAAGAGTAGAAACATTAGAAGAAATATGGGCACAGGGGCCTCTTGCAAATGAAGCGATAACGTCTGAGCTTATTGGAAATATTCTGGACCCACCAGCAGATGAAGACGAAATTTACCGACAGATAGATGACTATGTACATGTTGAAGAAGAGATTGAGTCAGAAGAAACGGAAGAAATTGAGATAGAAGATGTAGCTGCCGAAACACCAGCAATAGAGATAGAGGAACCGGCTGTCCGTATTGGCACATATGGATCCAGAATCTTAGTTATTGATGAAGCAGCCAGATAAAGAAGAGCTTCGAGGGAGTCGGATGACTCAGATTTTGAGGAAGAAGAAATAACTCCTTTGGTGCCTAGGCATAGGGCCAAAAGGCACCGTCTTATGCAGGGAGCTTCATCAGCCTCTGCTTCTGAGCCAGAAATGCCTACCGCTCAGCCATCAGAACAAACAACCATTCCGCCACCACCACCACATGTTCAAACAACCATTCCCTCACTAATCATTCCAACTCCCATCCAATCAATTCCATCCACTTCATCAACCTTCACAGATAATCAACGGTTTTCTGAGCTTAGGAGCAAGGTTGACTTCCAACAAGTCCAAATCTTTCAGTTGACAAAAGCTATTGGTGAGATACAGGCGCATCATGCCAATGTTGACAACGAGAATGCTGAGTTAAAGAAATGTGTTGGAAAGATTGAGGAAGAGAATCTGGATCTGAAAACTTTTATTGCAGATCAAGCTGCAGAAATCAGAACAATGAGGTCCCTTATTGAGCAGCTAATGAAAAATCTAAAAGCTCAGGGGGAGACAAGTTGTAGAGATGATGAGGAGCAGCAAAGGGAAGGTGATGACGATGGCAATGATCCCAATGCACCGAAAGAGAGTGAGCCAGTAGATTTTCCTACTGCTCTATATGCTGAAATTCAGGGGGAGCCTAGTCATAGTGGAGCTGTAGGAGGAGAGACCAGTTCCTCAAAGGTCACGGAGAGTGACGTGAATGGAATGATTGAAGCTCTAATGAATATTGAGGAAGAGGCGTTGGATTTTGACTTTGAGGATGAGTTGGAATTGGAGGATCTGGAAGAAGGAGAGTTCGTGCCAGAAGACATTGCAGACTGGAAATCTGATGATGAGGTCTTAGTTGATGAAGAAGATGAGGCAAATGAGATCATCGTTAAACAGAATCCTATCATAGATACATATACTACAGCTGAACAGAATTTGATAGACATTGACGCATTTAAAGATGTTTTTAATGTTGAATCTGAGAGAGAAGAGACTGAAAGGGAACTTTCAAATGATGAGAAAAGACAGCTGTGGTTTAGGAAGGAAGAGGAAAGAGCTGAGCTAGCTGTGAAGAAGAAGATAAGATTGCCAAGTCCAGGAAAGTTGTCTGGAGGCATTCTTAGCTGGTTTTTCGATCGAGAGTTACAACTCTTCGTGCTAAAAAGACGAGATGGGCTGCAATATCTAAAGAGAACGTTGAAAGTGTTTAATACTCTGCCCAAGTGCGAGATCAAAGAACTGGCATGGAAGGATTTGATAAACCTAGGAGATGACCAATACACTGAAGTGATAGCGCGAATAATAAGAAAAGAAGGTCGATCTGGAAGGTTTGAGAGGATTAAGCCGAGGGAAGGAAAGAGAGTCATGGATGAATCAAGAATAGATCCATTGACTGGTAAACCTTGGATGAAAATGTTCTATAAACCAGTCCGTTGCCTGAAGAAAGTTCCGTTGAGAACAATGCCACAAGATGTTCTTGCGAACTTGAAATGGTGATACGTTGACAATGAATCAGCAGAGGCAGTCATGGAAGATCATGAGGACAACGTAATTTTGAAAGTATATGATCCTTTGCATCTTGTTAATCTATCTCAAAGCGACTTGCAGAATCTTCATGAACAACCTATTTATTACCATGAAGGTTGGAAATCAGAAGGCAAGAAGTATGAAAAGGTAGTCAAGGTGTGTATAGAAAAGGGATTGTATGCTGGTAGTATTTTGAATAGAACATAGTACTTAATCAAAATGTAAATAGTTAGAAGCTATCGTCAAGGGGGAGTCTGTTGGTACACCCTGTGTGACGCTAGCAGTCTAAGTTGTGTTAGCATTTTGTGTAAGTCATGTTACAAGGTTTTGAATATTAGCTAGTATTTGATATATGTGATTTTATGTGTTTGATATTTATTATTTGTATGTTTGAACTTGGTGTAACATCCTCGGATTTAAATTATTGTATTTGAAGTTTATTAAGTTTAAAATTTGTAATTTGCATAATTAAGTTGGACTATGAAAATGATTATGTGTTCAGTTATTTAAAGTTGGTTGTTATTTTAAGGAATTAAGGAATATTAAGAATGCCAAATTATTTTGGTTAAGTATGATGATTTTATTTGTTGGTGATAATAAAATTAAGATAGAAATCAGTAATTTATGGAACCGGATAAGTTGAGGGGTTAATGAGCCAAAAGATTAAAGTGGTGAATAAAAGGAATGGAAGACAAATTTTGTCTTTCATTTTCACCAAGCACTTTCTCTCTCTAAAATCTCTCTCTCTCGGCTCTCTCTCTCTCTCTACAATCAAAGAACATCAAAACTTGGAATTGGAAGCTGAAAATCTGAAACAAGATTGCTAGGAAGGAATTATAACATCTGCAATCATCGAATTAAGGTAAATATCTCTTTAAAATTCGATTTTTGGGAACATTTGGTTCGGTTTTTATATGAACCGAAAATTAGATTTGGAGATTCAAACATGGATGCATGTATGATGTTATTGTGGATTAGTTTAAATCTAGTATATAAGATGTTATGTACAAAATTTCAGCTCCTGATTCGAATTAAAAGTATGGATTTGAGCATTTAGTGTGTGTTTTAGTGTGTGTGGGTCGATGGATGATGAAAAAGAGTTAAAAAGGGTTGAATTTGGTATGAAAGCATGATTAATATTAGTGTTAAAATGCTTGAAATTAAGTGTATTTAAGTTGGTATAATTTATTTCATGTATTGAA
>JAANYP010006940.1:0-10836 GCA_020465985.1 Centrapalus pauciflorus | reverse complement strand
AGAAGGCACTCGTTTTGTGACCAAATTGTTGCAACCAGCCATACATACATAAAAACAAAGTGGCCATTGCATGGACAGTAGTCACACAAAATACAAGTTTACTTCACTTAAAAGAGCATATGGTTACACTTTTTAACAACGACGGCCACATATGGCATAATTTTATGCGACCAAATCCCGCAAGAAGACACTCGTTGTGTGACCAAATGGTTGCAATCAGCCACACATACATAAAAATAAAGTTGTCATTGCATGGACAATAGTCACACAAAATACAAGTTTACCACACTTAAAAGAGCGTATGGTCTCACTTTTTAACACCTACGGCCACATATACCATAATTTTATGTGACCAAATCCCCACAAGAAGACACTCGTTATGTGACCAAATGGTTGCAATCAGCCACACATACATAAAAATGAAGTGGTCATTGCATGGACAATAATCACACAAAATGCAAGTTTACCTCACTTAAAATACCATATGGTCACATTTTTTAAAACCTACGGCCACATATGACATAATTTTATGTGATCAAAGCCCACAAGAAGGCACTCGTTGCGTGACCAAATGGTTGCAATCAGCCACACATACATAAAAATAAAGTGGTCATTGCATGGACAATAGTCACACAAAATGCAAGTTTACCTCACTTAAAAGAGAATATGGTCACACTTTTTAACAACGACGGCCACATATGGCATAATTTTATGCGACCAAAGCCCGTAAGAAGACACTCGTTGTGTGACCAAATGGTTGCAATCATCCAGACATACATAAAAATAAAGTTGTCATTGCATGGACAATAGTCACACAAAATACAAGTTTACCACACTTAAAAGAGCATATGGTCACACTTTTTAACGCCTACGACCACATATGACATAATTTTATGTGACCAAAGCCCACAAGAAGGCACTCGTTTTGTGACCAAATTGTTGCAACCAGCCATACATACATAAAAACAAAGTGGCCATTGCATGGACAGTAGTCACACAAAATACAAGTTTACTTCACTTAAAAGAGCATAAGGTTACACTTTTTAACAACGACGGCCACATATGGCATAATTTTATGCGACCAAATCCCGTAAGAAGACACTCGTTGTGTGACCAAATGGTTGCAATCAGCCACACATACATAAAAATAAAGTTGTCATTGCATGGACAATAGTCACACAAAATACAAGTTTACCACACTTAAAAGAGCGTATGGTCTCACTTTTTAACACCTACGGCCACATATACCATAATTTTATGTGACCAAATCCCCACAAGAAGACACTCGTTATGTGACCAAATGGTTGCAATCAGCCACACATACATAAAAATGAAGTGGTCATTGCATGGACAATAGTCACACAAAATGCAGGTTTACCTCACTTAAAATACCATATATGGTCACATTTTTTAAAACCTACGGCCACATATGACATAATTTTATGTGACCAAAGCCCACAAGAAGGCACTCGTTGTGTGACCAAATGGTTGCAATCAGCCACACATACATAAAAATAAAGTGGTCATTGCATGGACAATAGTCACACAATATACAAGTTTACTTCACTTAAAAGAGGATATGGTCACACTTTTTAACAACGACGGCCACATATGGCATAATTTTATGTGACCAAAGCCCGTAAGAAGACACTCGTTGTGTGACCAAATGGTTGCAATCAGCCACACATACATAAAAATAAAGTGGCCATTGCATGGACAATAGTCACACAAAATATAAGTTTACCTCACTTAAACGAGCACATGGTCACACTTTTTAACACCTACAACTACATTTGGCATAATTTTATGTGACCAAAGCCCACAAGAAGACACTCGTTGTGTGACCAAATGGTTACAATCAGCCACACATACATAAAAATAAAGTGGTCATTTCATGTACAATAGTCACACAAAATACTAGTTAACCTCACTTAAAAGAGCATATGGTCACACTTTTTAACGCCTACGGCCACATATGACATAATTTTATGTGACCAAAGCCCACAAGAAGGCACTCGTTTTGTGACCAAATTGTTGCAATCAGCCATACATACATAAAAATAAAGTGGCCATTGCATGGACAGTAGTCACACAAAATACAAGTTTACTTCACTTAAAAGAGAATATGGTCACACTTTTTAACAACGACGACCACATATGGCATAATTTTATGCGACCAAAGCCCGTTAGAAGACACTCGTTGTGTGACCAAATGGTTGCAATCATCCACACATACATAAAAATAAAGTTGTCATTGCATGGACAATAGTCACACAAAATACAAGTTTACCACACTTAAAAGAGCGTATGGTCTCACTTTTTAACACCTACGGCCACATATACCATAATTTTATGTGACCAAATCCCCACAAGAAGACACTCGTTATGTGAACAAATGGTTGCAATCAGCCACACATACATAAAAATGAAGTGGTCATTGCATGGACAATAATCACACAAAATGCAAGTTTACCTCACTTAAAATACCATATGGTCACATTTTTTAAAACCTACGGCCACATATGACATAATTTTATGTGATCAAAGCCCACAAGAAGGCACTCGTTGCGTGACCAAATGGTTGCAATCAGCCACACATACATAAAAATAAAGTGGTCATTGCATGGACAATAGTCACACAAAATGCAAGTTTACCTCACTTAAAAGAGAATATGGTCACACTTTTTAACAACGACGGCCACATATGGCATAATTTTATGCGACCAAAGCCCGTAAGAAGACACTCGTTGTGTGACCAAATGGTTGCAATCATCCAGACATACATAAAAATAAAGTTGTCATTGCATGGACAATAGTCACACAAAATACAAGTTTACCACACTTAAAAGAGCGTATGGTCTCACTTTTTAACACCTACGGCCACATATACCATAATTTTATGTGACCAAATCCCCACAAGAAGACACTCTTTATGTGAACAAATGGTTGCAATCAGCCACACATACATAAAAATGAAGTGGTCATTGCATGGACAATAATCACACAAAATGCAAGTTTACCTCACTTAAAATACCATATGGTCACATTTTTTAAAACCTACGGCCACATATGACATAATTTTATGTGACCAAAGCCCACAAGAAGGCACTCGTTGTGTGACCAAATGGTTGCAATCAGCCACACTTACATAAAAATAAAGTGGTCATTGCATGGACAATAGTCACACAAAATACAAGTTTACCACACTTAAAATAGAATATGGTCACACTTATTAACACCTATGGCCACATATGGCATAATCTTATGTGACCAAAGCCCACAAGAAGACACCCGTTGTGTGACCAAATGGTTGCAATCAGCCACACATACATAAAATAAAGGTTGTCATTGCATGGACAATAGTCATACAAAATATAAGTTTACCTCACTTAAAAGAGCACATGGTCACACTTTTTAACACCTACAACTACATTTGGCATAGTTTTATGTGACCAAAGCCCACAAGAAGACACTCGTTGTGTGACCAAATGGTTACAATCAGCCACACATACATAAAAATAAAGTGGTCATTGAATGGACAATAGTCACACGAAATACTAGTTTACCTCACTTAAAAGAGCATATGGTCACACTTTTTAACGCCTACGACCACATATGACATAATTTTATGTGACCAAAGCCCACAAGAAGGCACTCGTTTTGTGACCAAATTGTTGCAACCAGCCATACATACATAAAAACAAAGTGGCCATTGCATGGACAGTAGTCACACAAAATACAAGTTTACTTCACTTAAAAGAGCATATGGTTACACTTTTTAACAACGACGGCCACATATGGCATAATTTTATGCGACCAAATCCCGTAAGAAGACACTCGTTGTGTGACCAAATGGTTATAATCAGCCACACATACATAAAAATAAAGTTGTCATTGCATGGACAATAGTCACACAAAATACAAGTTTACCACACTTAAAAGAGCGTATGGTCTCACTTTTTATCACCTACGGCCACATATACCATAATTTTATGTGACCAAATCCCCACAAGAAGACACTCGTTATGTGACCAAATGGTTGCAATCAGCCACACATACATAAAAATGAAGTGGTCATTGCATGGACAATAGTCACACAAAATGCAGGTTTACCTCACTTAAAATACCATATATGGTCACATTTTTTAAAACCTACGGCCACATATGACATAATTTTATGTGACCAAAGCCCACAAGAAGGCACTCGTTGTGTGACCAAATGGTTGCAATCAGCCACACATACATAAAAATAAAGTGGTCATTGCATGGACAATAGTCACACAATATACAAGTTTACTTCACTTAAAAGAGCATATGGTCACACTTTTTAACAACGACGGCCACATATGGCATAATTTTATGTGAACAAAGCCCGTAAGAAGACACTCGTTGTGTGACCAAATGGTTGCAATCAGCCACACATACATAAAAATAAAGTGGCCATTGCATGGACAATAGTCACACAAAATATAAGTTTACCTCACTTAAAAGAGCACATGGTCACACTTTTTAACACCTACAACTACATTTGGCATAATTTTATGTGACCAAAGCCCACAAGAAGACACTCGTTGTGTGACCAAATGGTTACAATCAGCCACACATACATAAAAATAAAGTGGTCATTGCATGTACAATAGTCAAACAAAATACTAGTTTACCTCACTTAAAAGAGCATATGGTCACACTTTTTAACGCTTACGACCACATATGACATAATTTTATGTGACCAAAGCCCACAAGAAGGCACTCGTTGTGTGACCAAATGGTTGCAATCATCCAGACATACATAAAAATAAAGTTGTCATTGCATGGACAATAGTCACACAAAATACAAGTTTACCACACTTAAAAGAGCGTATGGTCTCACTTTTTAACACCTACGGCCACATATACCATAATTTTATGTGACCAAATCCCCACAAGAAGACACTCGTTATGTGAACAAATGGTTGCAATCAGCCACACATACATAAAAATGAAGTGGTCATTGCATGGACAATAATCACACAAAATGCAAGTTTACCTCACTTAAAATACCATATGGTCACATTTTTTAAAACCTACGGCCACATATGACATAATTTTATGTGACCAAAGCCCACAAGAAGGCACTCGTTGTGTGACCAAATGGTTGCAATCAGCCACACTTACATAAAAATAAAGTGGTCATTGCATGGACAATAGTCACACAAAATACAAGTTTACCACACTTAAAATAGAATATGGTCACACTTATTAACACCTATGGCCACATATGGCATAATCTTATGTGACCAAAGCCCACAAGAAGACACCCGTTGTGTGACCAAATGGTTGCAATCAGCCACACATACATAAAATAAAGGTTGTCATTGCATGGACAATAGTCATACAAAATATAAGTTTACCTCACTTAAAAGAGCACATGGTCACACTTTTTAACACCTACAACTACATTTGGCATAGTTTTATGTGACCAAAGCCCACAAGAAGACACTCGTTGTGTGACCAAATGGTTACAATCAGCCACACATACATAAAAATAAAGTGGTCATTGAATGGACAATAGTCACACGAAATACTAGTTTACCTCACTTAAAAGAGCATATGGTCACACTTTTTAACGCCTACGACCACATATGACATAATTTTATGTGACCAAAGCCCACAAGAAGGCACTCGTTTTGTGACCAAATTGTTGCAACCAGCCATACATACATAAAAACAAAGTGGCCATTGCATGGACAGTAGTCACACAAAATACAAGTTTACTTCACTTAAAAGAGCATATGGTTACACTTTTTAACAACGACGGCCACATATGGCATAATTTTATGCGACCAAATCCCGTAAGAAGACACTCGTTGTGTGACCAAATGGTTATAATCAGCCACACATACATAAAAATAAAGTTGTCATTGCATGGACAATAGTCACACAAAATACAAGTTTACCACACTTAAAAGAGCGTATGGTCTCACTTTTTATCACCTACGGCCACATATACCATAATTTTATGTGACCAAATCCCCACAAGAAGACACTCGTTATGTGACCAAATGGTTGCAATCAGCCACACATACATAAAAATGAAGTGGTCATTGCATGGACAATAGTCACACAAAATGCAGGTTTACCTCACTTAAAATACCATATATGGTCACATTTTTTAAAACCTACGGCCACATATGACATAATTTTATGTGACCAAAGCCCACAAGAAGGCACTCGTTGTGTGACCAAATGGTTGCAATCAGCCACACATACATAAAAATAAAGTGGTCATTGCATGGACAATAGTCACACAATATACAAGTTTACTTCACTTAAAAGAGCATATGGTCACACTTTTTAACAACGACGGCCACATATGGCATAATTTTATGTGAACAAAGCCCGTAAGAAGACACTCGTTGTGTGACCAAATGGTTGCAATCAGCCACACATACATAAAAATAAAGTGGCCATTGCATGGACAATAGTCACACAAAATATAAGTTTACCTCACTTAAAAGAGCACATGGTCACACTTTTTAACACCTACAACTACATTTGGCATAATTTTATGTGACCAAAGCCCACAAGAAGACACTCGTTGTGTGACCAAATGGTTACAATCAGCCACACATACATAAAAATAAAGTGGTCATTGCATGTACAATAGTCACACAAAATACTAGTTTACCTCACTTAAAAGAGCATATGGTCACACTTTTTAACGCTTACGACCACATATGACATAATTTTATGTGACCAAAGCCCACAAGAAGGCACTCGTTTTGTGACCAAATTGTTGCAATCAGCCATACATACATAAAAATAAAGTGCCCATTGCATGGACAGTAGTCACACAAAATACAAGTTTACTTCACTTAAAAGAGAATATGGTCACACTTTTTAACAACGACGGCCACTTATGGCATAATTTAATGCGACCAAAGCCCGTAAGAAGACACTCGTTGTGTGACCAAATGGTTGCAATCATCCACACATACATAAAAATAAAGTTGTCATTGCATGGACAATAGTCACACAAAATACAAGTTTACCACACTTAAAAGAGCGTATGCTCTCACTTTTTAACACCTACGGCCACATATACCATAATTTTATGTGACCAAATCCCCACAAGAAGACACTCGTTATGTGAACAAATGGTTGCAATCAGCAACACATACATAAAAATGAAGTGGTCATTGCATGGACAATAATCACACAAAATGCAAGTTTACCTCACTTAAAATACCATATGGTCACTTTTTTAAAACCTACGGCCACATATGACATAATTTTATGTGACCAAAGCCCACAAGAAGGCACTCGTTGTGTGACCAAATGGTTGCAATCAGCCAAACTTACATAAAAATAAAGTGGTCATTGCATGGACAATAGTCACACAAAATACAAGTTTACCACACTTAAAATAGAATATGGTCACACTTATTAACACCTATGGCCACATATGGCATAATCTTATGTGACCAAAGCCCACAAGAAGACACTCGTTGTGTGACCAAATGGTTGCAATCAGCCACACATACATAAAATAAAGGTTGTCATTGCATGGACAATAGTCACACAAAATATAAGTTTACCTCACTTAAAAGAGCACATGGTCACACTTTTTAACACCTACAACTACATTTGGCATAGTTTTATGTGACCAAAGCCCACAAGAAGACACTCATTGTGTGACCAAATGGTTACAGTCAGCCATACATACATAAAAATAAAGTGGTCACTGAATGGACAATACTCACACAAAATACTAGTTTACCTCACTTAAAAGAGCATAGGGTCACACTTTTTAACGCCTACGACCACATATGACCTAATTTTATGTGACCAAAGCCCACAAGAAGGCACTCGTTTTGTGACCAAATTGTTGCAACCAGCCATACATACATAAAAACAAAGTGGCCATTGCATGCACAGTAGTCACACAAAATACAAGTTTACTTCACTTAAAAGAGCATATGGTCACACTTTTTAACAACGACGGCCACATATGGCATAATCTTATGTGACCAAAGCCCACAAGAAGACACTCGTTGTGTGACCAAATGGTTGCAATCAGCCACACATACATAAAATAAAGGTTGTCATTGCATGGACAATAGTCACACAAAATATAAGTTTACCTCACTTAAAAGAGCACATGGTCACACTTTTTAACACCTACAACTACATTTGGCATAGTTTTATGTGACCAAAGCCCACAAGAAGACACTCATTGTGTGACCAAATGGTTACAGTCAGCCATACATACATAAAAATAAAGTGGTCACTGAATGGACAATACTCACACAAAATACTAGTTTACCTCACTTAAAAGAGCATATGGTCACACTTTTTAACGCCTACGACCACATATGACCTAATTTTATGTGACCAAAGCCCACAAGAAGGCACTCGTTTTGTGACCAAATTGTTGCAACCAGCCATACATACATAAAAACAAAGTGGCCATTGCATGCACAGTAGTCACACAAAATACAAGTTTACTTCACTTAAAAGAGCATATGGTCACACTTTTTAACAACGACGGCCACATATGGCATAATCTTATGTGACCAAAGCCCACAAGAAGACACTCGTTGTGTGACCAAATGGTTGCAATCAGCCACACATACATAAAATAAAGGTTGTCATTGCATGGACAATAGTCACACAAAATATAAGTTTACCTCACTTAAAAGAGCACATGGTCACACTTTTTAACACCTACAACTACATTTGGCATAGTTTTATGTGACCAAAGCCCACAAGAAGACACTCATTGTGTGACCAAATGGTTACAGTCAGCCATACATACATAAAAATAAAGTGGTCACTGAATGGACAATACTCACACAAAATACTAGTTTACCTCACTTAAAAGAGCATATGGTCACACTTTTTAACGCCTACGACCACATATGACCTAATTTTATGTGACCAAAGCCCACAAGAAGGCACTCGTTTTGTGACCAAATTGTTGCAACCAGCCATACATACATAAAAACAAAGTGGCCATTGCATGCACAGTAGTCACACAAAATACAAGTTTACTTCACTTAAAAGAGCATATGGTCACACTTTTTAACAACGACGGCCACATATGGCATAATTTTATGCGACCAAATCCCGTAAGAAGACACTCGTTGTGTGACCAAATGGTTGCAATCAGCCACACATACATAAAAATAAAGTTGTCATTGCATGGACAATAGTCACACAAAATACAAGTTTACCACACTTAAAAGAGCGTATGGTCTCACTTTTTAACACCTACGGCCACATATACCATAATTTTATGTGACCAAATCCCCACAAGAAGACACTCGTTACGTGACCAAATGGTTGCAATCAGCCACACATACATAAAAATAAAGTTGTCATTGCATGGACAATAGTCACACAAAATACAAGTTTACAACACTTAAAAGAGCGTATGGTCTCACTTTTAAACACCTACGGCCACATATACCATACTTTTATGTGACCAAATCCCCACAAGAAGACACTCGTTATGTGACCAAATGGTTGAAATCAGCCACACATACATAAAAAAAAAGTGGTCATTGCATGGACAATAGTCACACAAAATGCAAGTTTACCTCACTTAAAAGAGAATATGGTCACACTTTTTAACAACGACGGCCACATATGGCATAATTTTATGCGACCAAAGCCCGTAAGAAGACACTCGTTGTGCGACCAAATGGTTGCAATCATCCAGACATACATAAAAATAAAGTTGTCATTGCATGGACAATAGTCACACAAAATACAAGTTTACCACACTTAAAAGAGCGTATGGTCTCACTTTTTAACACCTACGGCCACATATACCATAATTTTATGTGACCAAATCCCCACAAGAAGACACTCGTTATGTGACCAAATGGTTGCAATCAGCCACACATACATAAAAATGAAGTGGTCATTGCATGGACAATAATCACACAAAATGCAAGTTTACCTCACTTAAAATACCATATGGTCACATTTTTTAAAACCTACGGCCACATATGACATAATTTTATGTGACCAAAGCCCACAAGAAGGCACTCGTTGTGTGACCAAATGGTTGCAATCAGCCACACTTACATAAAAATAAAGTGGTCATTGCATGGACAATAGTCTCACAAAATACAAGTTTACCTCACTTAAAAGAGCACATGGTCACACTTTTTAATACCTACGGCCACATATGGCAAAACCTTATGTGACCAAAGCCCACAAGAAGACACTCGTTGTGTAACCAAAGGGTTGCAATCAGCCACACATACATAAAAATAAAGTTGGCCATTGCATGGACAAAGTCATCAAAATATAGATTTACCTACACTTTAAAAGAGCACCATGGACACACTTTTTACTACCTACATACTACATTTGCAATAGTTTTTATGTGACAAAGCCCACAAGAAGATCATCCGTTGTGGAAACAAATGGTTTAAATCAGCCACTACATACATAAATAAAAAGTGTCATTAGAATGGACAATGTCACACGAAATACATTTACCTCACTAAAGAGCAATGGTCACACTGTTTTAACGCCTACAGACCACATCATGACATAATTTTATGTGACCAAAGCCTACAACAACACACTCGTTGTGTGACCAAATGGTTGCAATCAGCCACACACAAATAAAAATAAAGTGGTCATTACATGGACCATTGTCATGCAAAATACAAGTTTACTCACTTAAAAGAGCATATGGTCACACTTTTTAACACCTACGACCAAATTTGGCATAATTTTATGTGACCAAAGCCCACAACAACACACTCGTTGTGTGACCAAATGGTTGCAATCAACCACACAAAAATAAAAATAAAGTGGCCATTGCATGGACAATAT
>JAANYP010006939.1:398824-420369 GCA_020465985.1 Centrapalus pauciflorus | reverse complement strand
TTTGAGGCCTGACAAACCTGTTTGTTGAAATAAGTTTACCATTCACATTTTGGATGAATGTATTTGGAAGTTCACCAAGAGTGGACAAGTCTTCTTTCAAATTACTTATTTCAACGATGGAAGCTGCTGTGTCAAGATCCCCTCCAAGATAGGCTTGGATTTGAGCAGGGATCTGTTGACTGATACAATGGCTGACTTTTTGTGCAGATTGGCACCAAGAGTCAACTATCTTTTGAAGCTTAGCATGCTTTAAATCTGTTTCTCTCTTTTCTTCCAGTAAAATGGAGTTGATGTGTTTTAATTCATCAAGCTCAGTTTCCAACTTATAGAAACTGTCCAGTTTACTGGTTTTAGTTTTAAGATCAGCTTTAAGCTTGGAGATTTCAGATAATAAAGCATCATGCTTCTCAACAGCAGCTTTCAGATCAACAAGCATGTATTCAAACATTTTAACTTTTTCTTCAGAACTGTAAGCCATAAAATTTTGTACCTTATACATCATTGTAGGATTCCAGTTCTCCAACCTGCTGAAGGCTTCAGCTTCAGCCATGTCCTGTTTGAAACTGCTTGTTGATGGAACATCAGAGTTGGCCATCAGACACTGATTATCTTCTTCATCAGATGATGAATCAGATTCCTCCCAGTCACATGTCTCAGCCATGAGTCCCTTCTGGCGATTGGAAGACTCAGAGTTTTCCAATTTCCTCAGCTTAGCCATGGCCATAAGGTACTTAACCCTATAGCCATCATCCCTGTTAGTCTTGATAGGTTTGGATGACTGACCAACAGCTTTTGACACACAGTCAGCAGCTATATGGCCAGTTTTGCCACACTTAAAGCACTCAGCCTTGGATTTGTCAAATGCTTTCTTTTTGCCAGCACTTGCACCTCCTTGCAGCATACTTCTTCCAAACCTTCTCTTGCTGAACTTTTTGACAAGCATAGCTATCATTTGCTCATCATCTTGTTCAGTAAGATCTGCAGCCTCTTCTTCTTCAAACACCTCCTCCTTATCATCATCCTGTTGATCAGGTTGAGTGAACACATCACTCACCTGATTAACAGACTGTCTCACATTAGCCACAAAGGCAGTACCTCTTCTGGACATTTCCAAGGCATTCCTCTTTTGCTGCCTTGATTGTTCATCATTCAGTAAGGATCCATACAGATTGACCAGATCCATACTTCTGATAGTACCTGAGTTTCTTAGGATGGTGGAGAAATAGTTCCACTCCTCAGGTAAAATGTCCAGAAACTTGTTCACCAAAGTAAGACTGTCCTTGGTGATCCCAACAGCTTTGAGATCATTCACCAGAGCAGTGAACCTGGTGTAGGTTTCTGTGAGAGACTCCTTTGGTTTGGCAAAGAAGAGTTCATACTGTCTAACAAGATTGTTAATCCTGTTGTCCAGTGTGATTGTGGGTCCATCATAGACGGTACACAGAGTATCCACATCTCCTTTGCAGTCTTCATCTTCTCAACCTGCTTGAACACATCATCAGGAAGAGAAATGACCAGGTTGTTTCTGGCCTTTGCATCCAGAGCTACCATTCTCTTGTCTTCATCAGACCATTGAGCTTTTGCTTTCTCAAAGGTCCTGATTTCAGGAGCAGCTCCTTCAACCGCTGGAGTTATTGAAGTAACAGAGGTTGGCACATAGGGACCCTCCATCACTATCTCTGGCAGTTGTACATCCAGATTCTCTAAATAGAGCATCATTCTGCACTTCCAACCAGAGAAGTTTTGATGATTAAATTTTGGAGGCTTGCCCATAGAGCCATTGTCATAGTAAGAAGAGTTTGCAGCACTTTAGTCCATGGAAACTTGGGATTATGAGAGATCTAGAATGACACACACTCTAAACTGCTCTGATACCAGTTGTAGGTCCCGAAAGGTTCCCAAAGTATATAGTAATAAACTGTAGAGGGGGGGTGAATACAGTATTTAAAAACTACACACTCTTTTTCTCAATGTTTGTATGTATTATCAACAAATGTTAATTACAAACAAGCTTGACTGCGGAATTGTTCAAGCTGAGATGACAGAATACAACAGTATGGTTTCTAGTCTAAGACACACTCAAACTAGATTACAATGAACACACTCACTAAGATGCACTCACTGTATTTTACAAGACTTTAAGGAACAGCTTAGGTAAACAGCTTAGACACACAGAAGCTTGTTTACAGAAGATTTGCATGCATGAATATCACACTTTCACGTTCACTCTTGTTTTAATCACTTAGCTTTCTTCACATTCTTTCTGACCTTAGAAGCTTCCTTTTATACTCACTTAGAGGATCTAAGAGAAACATCTTCATTGGGCAGAATGAAAAAGGAGAAGTCTTGTTTGAAAAGACAATATAACTTTTCTGCACTTTTCTGAAAAGCAGACTTGCCTTCTCTTGTGCAGAACTTTTGTCTTTTACTTTCTACTGTTGCATTGCCTTTAACCATTTTAGGAATGTCAACTTTGCGTCTTTCTTCCTTGTAAAGGCCTATTTTGATATAAGAAAAAGGTCTGTCACCCTTTTTTCAAATATCCGTTTGTCTTCATGTAACAGAACAGCTTGGGCAGGCTGAGCGGTTCTGCTTTCCACTTTGTCTTCAACTGTGTAAACTGATCTGGTAGTTAAAAACAATACATGATGACTTGGAAACAAATTCCATAAAGTGTTTAGCCTGTTCACAAAGAACAGGTTCTTTTCACAAAGAACAGAACACTTTAAAAATGCCCAAGCTGCTCAACAGTGTAGAGCAGCGTAGACAGTTTATGTCCAGCCTGATCAGCAGACTGATCAGCTTGGACAAACTGTCTTGTTTGCAACACATGCAACGTATAGAACAGCTTTAGACTGATATTGCAAATCATTTTCAGGTTTCAATAAGGCATATAACAGGCCTTAAATTCAACCTTCAAATGTATCAACAGGTTTGATTATAAAATCTCCCCCTCAGATATAGAACAGGTTTGACTGAGGCCTTTTTGTGCCTAACACGGTCCTTATTATCACTGTTTACTTGCAAAAATGGTCCCTCTGCCGTTAACTTTAACAATCAAATGGTTAAATATTTTATAATGACCATTTTACCCTTTTCTTTGATAACACTTTGGTCCCTCAATTTTGTAGTTCATTTTAGTTTTGGTCCCTCAAGTAAATTTGTTTATTTAACTCTTTTATTATTATTATTATTATTATTATTATTATTATTATTATTATAAAAATTATTATTATTTATTATTGATTTAACTTTTTACATATTAATTTATTTGCTTATTAAGTTTCTTATATTTAATATATTTTTCAATCTAAATTACAAACTTATTATTTTTTTATTATAAAAAATATTATCAAATTAGAAAATCCATTTCATTTTTTAGCTTTTTCGAATGAAAAAATACAAATATTTTATATTGTAGTTTTCCAAACAAAAAAAAATTGAATCTTAAGCTTTTATTTTTTTTTTTACAAACGAAAAAAAGTTACTAACCATTCATGTTTAATTTTTTTTCATTTTCTAAACGTAAAAAGCTACGAAAACCAATTTGTTTTTTTTTTTTTGCGCCAAAAGATTTAACCTTATGTTTGTTAGGTTATGTTTTAGTTGATGGAAACAAAGTCTAGGGGCTATTTTGTAGTTCTTTGATAGTTGTTAAAAATGTATATATATAGTATCTTTGACTTTCAATTGTAATAGATCTGACAGTTATTTCCACGCATAGAATTCAGAGAAAAGGTTCGTAGTTTTTCGTTCGGAGAAAAAAATAAACTGATTTTTGTTTGGAGAAAAAAAATAAAAGGTAATGGTTTGGTTGAAAAACTAGAAAAATAAACTGATTTTTGTTTGGAAAAACTGAACATCAGAATTATTCGTGGTTTTTTCGTTTGCAAATACTAATAACAAAATTGTTTGTATTTATTTTCGTTTTCCAAAATAAAAAATTAAATGGGTTGAATTTTTTGGTGCAGAAAAAAAATAAAAAACGGATTGGTCTTCGTAGCTTTTTACGTTTTAAAATGAAAAAACTTAAAACATGTATGGTTAGTAACTTCTTTTCGTTTGAAAAAACAAATAAAAGCTTAAGGTTCAAAATTTTTTGGTTTGGAAACTACAATATAAAATGTTTGTATTTTTCATTTGAAAAAGCTAAAAAAGTAAATGGATTCTAATTTGATACAATCGTTTATGATAAAAAGAAATAACTAAGTTTGTAATTTAAATTATAAGATATATTAAAATATAGGAAACTCAATAAACAAAAAAACTACAACGTAAAAAGTTAAAATAATAATAAATAATAATAATAGTTATAATAATAATAATAATATAATAATAAAAGAGTTAAATAAAAAAATTTACTTGAGGGACCAAAACTAAAATGAACTACAAACTTGAGGGACCAAAATGTTATCAAAGAAAAGGGTAAAATGGTCATTATAAAAGATTTAACCACTTATTTGTTAAAGTTAACGGCAGAGGGACCATTTTTGCAAGTAAACAGTGATAATAAGGACTGTTTATGCAAAATTGAAACTACAATGACCGTATCCAAAGTTTTATGTAAACCACAGGGACCATTTATGTAATTTACTCTAGTCTTTTAGTTAGTTACAAAATATTTCTAAAATCAGTAAATCTTATGTGCAGTTATAGTCTAGGGTACTAATGCAACCTAGTTCACTATAACTATGGCTTTGATACCAATCTGTCACACCCCGTTACCCCGGTTGGCAACGAAGCGCGACGTCGCGGAAGCGTAACCATAATCATAATGAACGACCACTATATGGACGTTTTCAAAAACACATCGGCGTAACTTTAAAAGATATAAATGTTTTACATAACCCAAAATGATAAAGAGAAGTTCGCAAGGTACAGATATTTAAATACATAATTAAATCATCCAAAATAATAAATAAATCTCCGATGGTTTGAAACTGAGTGCGACTCCTTAAATGCGGAAGCTTGAAAATACTACCGATGTGATGGACTTGCTTTAATTTCCTGAAAATACACGCTAAAATACGTCAACAAAATTGTTGGTGAGCTCATAGGTTTACACGTAAATCTGACTTGTATGGACAACAATAATAGAGATTGAATTTATAAAATCATAAATTCCATGTTATGTATTACATATAAACCATCATGCAACCGAAGCTTAATTAAATTGAGTTTGCCCTGTGCAGTATTTCCATACGTAATACCGTGTATTGAATATATATGCACCCGCTGTTAGTCAATCCGAACTAACCCGAGTGGGGGACATGACTCCCAATAGATCTACCCACAATATATTCGCGCTTACAAATAAATGCAATTAACGGTTCATGATATAAGGGCTAATGGAACCACATGTGTAATACATAATAGAAATGAAGATATTTTCGTGTCCATATAAAAACGAAGCATGTATTTCATTCTCAAAACATAACAGTGTGAAAATAGGGGCTATGAGAACTCACCGGGATTGCGATGGCAAAAATCTAGCGTAAAAAGCTTTTAGCGTAAAAGGATGGATGATGCGTCGAGTGAGTTTAATCGAGTCCTAAATGATAATAAGGACTTAATACCTCTAATATATGATGATATATATATTTATAGATTTGTATGTCTTAAATCACCCAACATTACAAGTTTATAAATAAAATTCGCTTAAAACGTCAAGTTTATATATATATAATTTTCCAACTTTTTCGGAGGTTTTTCGGCCTACTTTGAGGTTGTTTTTGACCAAGCTCCAAAATGTTTTAGACTTTGGTTTTCTAGGACATTAAACTACTATATACAAAGGATTTTTAGAATTAAGAACGGCCATTTTTCGAGATGTTTTGGTTGGTGAAAAAGCTCGATAAAAACCCTATGTTGGCCATTTTTGAGCTGTCAAACTTTCGGTTTCCCAAATAATTTCTGGAGGTCTTAAACTCCAAAATAAATTATGAAAAATTCCAGATCTATAGTTAAGACATAGACCTAACTTTTGAGACAAGAATCAACTCATTTCGTTGAGTTATGAATTAGTTATGATTTTTCAAAGTCGATATAAATTTTCTGTCGAAAATCCGTAGTTTATAAACTTGACACAACTTATGATTCTTGTTGTTTATTCAAAGACTACTTGTATAAAAGTTGTAAAAGTTACATAACACATATATAACACATGCTTTCATAATATTAACATGTTTATAATGTGTTCATATATTCATATGCACATTTAAAGAAACAACTTAAAAATAAAAACTAGAAACTTATAAACTTGAGTTTTTATGAAACTTGTTGTTGTTGGTGATTATATATATTATGCAAGACTTATATAAACATAAATATAAGATGAAATAAGTTAGTATTTACTTACTTTGAAGTATTTTGAATATGATTTTGAGTAGAAGTTAAAATCTTTGCAAGGTTTGCACTAAAAACACTTGAAGAACACCAAGAACACTTGAAGAACACTTGAATGAAGAAGTTTGTGATGTGTGTGTGTGTGTATAGGGCCGGATTTTTGGAGAGAAAAGAAGGAGTTTTGGTGTGTTTGAAATGAATGAAATGCTTCTCTATTTATAGAGGAAATTTGGTCATTCAAATGATGAAAAGCATGGGAGACAAAAGTTGTGTGCACTTTTAAACAAAATGATGGTGTTTAAAGTAATATTAAAAAAAATAAAAGTCAACTTCTAATACCCACATGGCCTAAGGGCCGGCCATACATGTATTTATACATGTATTTATGTTTTTTTTATTTGTATAAATGTATTTAGAAATGTATTCTTGTATTTCCCTTTTCTTGTAATTTTATAAATACTTATGGATGCATTGTTTTAATGAATTGTTTTAGTCTTGCATAATTAATGTTAAGTAATTGTATTAGTGTATGATTAGTGTCACTAATCATAATTTAATTATGTACTTAGTTGAATTAATCCCTCATATCGTAAATCGATCGGATTAATTGATTTCCCGATTCAGCGCACCGATGAATTTGATTCTAATTGAGTTGAATTTTTTTAATCAAACTTGTTAATCACTTGATTAATTTCTAATGACCACTGATTAGGTTGTAATTGGCTATTAAATACAGATTAGGTCATTGTTGCTAACCTGGTTTAGTGCCGGATGTTACATCTCTATACAGGAAATACAATGGAAAAGAAAAGGTTGGTCCAATTTCTTAAGTGCTTCAAGTTCAAGTTGAAGTTACATAGACCACTACTCAAACTGCAATTTGTTATAGAGTGAAGACATTCATTGTGGTGGTTTGGGTAGAACCAGTATTATGTATTGTGGCTATGTAATATACTAGTGTTTTGTACCCTTTTAAAATGTAGTTTTAAACCCTTAATTATTTAATTAAACTTCGTACTGTAACTTATTCTGCATGTTTGATTTAATCTATCCTAGTTATGATTTTACTGTATTGCAAGTTAGGACCTAGTCGTTAAGACTCTTCTAAAAAGTTCGGTCTTACAGACGAATTCCTCGCCTCCTCAGCTGTTGCCTTAAATACTCTCCCGCAAGCCCTAGGCATTGTATCTCTACGTGACGCCGATGATGATGCACCTCCTCTAGTGGCCCCACTGGTGCTAGCCCCTGATCCCCTGGCACCACTCTTTGGACAATCTCGGGACTGATGCCCCGGCCTCCCGCATCGGAAACAGAGTGGATCTCTCGAAGTCCAAGCTCTAGTGGTATGCCCATATAATCCACATCTAACGCAGCATAAGTGCTCTAGGGCACACAGCCTTGCGTCATGGTGGCAACATCTCTAACAATCCTGTTTGCTTCCGAAACTCTTAACCCTACTGTCCATGTCTCTCGATCCTGACCTCACACTGAACTGACACTGACTGGCCCCACCCCTACTCTGACTCCCATTGACAGTCCTCTGACTTTGACCCTATCCCCTCTGTTTATCATCTTTACCCCTGTCTCATTTGGACCCCGAACTCTAACCCTGGTATATCTGTAGCTGTTTTAACTGCCCACTGGGGCAACAATCTCTGCCAAATTGGGATGGTCCCAGAGCCTGATATAGTGTCTCAAATCTACGCCTCTAAACTGGTGGTTGCCTCATCCATCTCTCTATCTCCTCCTCCATACTCTTGGCTAACTCCATCGCTTGCTCAAGTGTACGGATCCGATGTAGTACAACAAACTCATGAATATTAGGGCACAGTCCATCAACAAAAGCAAGCGCCTTGCACTCATCTGTGCGTACCATGTACGGAGCAAACTGCACATACTCACTAGAAGTATCAATATACTATTGGACAGTCATACCTCCCTACTCTAGGTGGATGAATCGTCACTCCATCTCTCGCCTCTCATCACACGGACTAAACTGAGCCTCGAAGCAAACTAAGAACTTCTCCCATGATAACATGTAAGCCCTCCCTAATCCCACATCACTAACTATGGTGTTCTACCACTGCAGCGCCCCACCCTTTAGTAGGTCAGTCGCTTATCCGACCATATCTCTCGAGTCTACGTGGGCGACCCAAAAAGCAGCATCAAACTCCCAGATCCAAGCAATCACTCTCCCCATCTCGACTCCACTAGAGAATTCTGGCAGATGTCCGGTCATGAAGTCCTTAAAACCCCCCTCTCGTCGGTGCTGAGAATTTCCAATATCATGATGGGGTATGATAACAGATCCCTGCCCAGTACCTTGGGTCATATCTCTCTTGGCCAAGATCTCTTGTAGTAAGTCGCGTAAATCAGACCTACGGGCATAATCGTCCCCTGAAGGTCTGTCACCCCTAGCCCTGCTGCCGTCGTCAATCGTAATTACCTACACAAGAAATAATAGTGCCTGGTTAGCATAACATAACAACCTATTCTATTATATTCCTAATTATTGTACTTTGGATTACAAGCTCAAGGATCTAGACACAATGGTTTAAGCTTAAGCATCCACTAGTGATCATTTAATCTCTTAAACCTATGTTGTAACACCCCTGAAACACAATATAAATACCACATAATAAAGACCATCAGGTGGCATGAAACATAGATACATGGCTATAACCTAATAATTACATAACCAAACCTGAGTAGTTAAGTCAAGTACAACATGACGTCAAAAAGTTCCTAAAGTACATATTCGACGTAAGTATAATCATGTAATAATCCCACACAGTAGCCCAAACCGACACACAATAACCCAAACCCGACACAAAAGCCCAAATTAGCATTTAAGCCCACTAGGCCCAGATCGCGGTCGCACTCCCACCTCGGCAGCACTTCTCAAGCTCGACCGAGATTTCCCATCGCGCCCGAACTATGTCCACCACCGTCTCAACCCTATTGCGGAGCGCGATTCCCTGATTATGGCTGCCCTCAAGGTCGACCAGAACAGACCATATGCTCTGTTTTGTTTGAGCTACAGTTTTGCCTCAAAGACCTGATTTTGCCATGTTTATGGCCTCCAATCATACCTAATTTATTCCATTAACGTATATGTACCCAACCCAATCAATTTCTAATGAATTAACACAACAAAACACTACTTTTGAGGATTTATCTTACTTGAACAAAATGCTGAAGTGAAGAAGAAGGTGGTGATGAAGTTCAAGGAGGGATTGGCTCAATTCCTTCCTTTTAATTAACGGTCAACAAGATTATATACTTTTATTAACTTTAACCCGAAGACTCAAATTAGCGCAATCACTTCACATGCCCGAACTTACGTGTCTAACCATAAACGATCCAACTTGATAATATTAAATGAATTAGCGAATAGAAAAATTACACGTACCAGTCTCAAATAAAGGATGTTACGATATGTATTTATTTATAATAATTACTCTTTTTCATAATCCTTATAATTTTTTTATTATATTATAATTACTATTATATTAACCCATATTTATATGAATTGATCTAAAAAATATAATCTTTAAAAAATTTTATTATACTTGTAAATATAGTTAATAATAATCGTTTTTACTTATTATAATATGATAAACAATCATAATAATTAATGTTATAAATTTAGGTAGATAGACATGCTTACAAATTTTAAAAAATAATCTCAGAAATTATTTTAAATAATCATTTTAGAGTAATTTACAAAAATGGTCCCTGTGGTTTGGTCAAAATTATGGATTTGGTCTCTGGTCTTTAAAAATTACATAAATGGTCCCTAAAAACACTATTTACTTGCAAAAATGGTTCCATTTATCTTAAATTTTTTTAAAGAGTAAATTACAAAAATGGTCCCTGTGGTTTGGTTGAAATTATGGATATGGTCCCTGGTCTTTAAAAATTACATAAATGGTCCCTCAAAACACTATTTACTTGCAAAAATGGTCCCTATTTCTCTTAACATTTTTTAAATGACAGTTTTACCCTCTGCTCAATAACAATTTGGTCCCTCAACTATGTTATTTATTTTCAGTTTTAGTCCCTTTTATAAATTTTCACATTTTCTTTAAATTTATCATTATTATTTATACATTTTTATTTTTTAAATATATTTATGTTATAAGATATATTGCTTTTTTATTTATTAAAAATTATCCCTATTGTAATATTTAATTTATTTAATTTACGTCTTTTGTTATATATCAGATTTATTTATTAATATTTTTTTATCTTATGTTTTATTTGTAAAAATATTTATACACTTGTCTTTTATACATTTTCATATAAATATTTAATTATGTTAATATATTTTTATTTAATTACATTTTTTATGAGAAAAGTATAAGCATTGTGACATTTTAATTTAATTATTTTGTTACGTATATTGGCACTCGTGATATCGCTTTTTTCTAATTATTTTGGGATTTTATTCATTTTGATTTAAATATTTTTGTTATAATACATTTTAATTTACACAACTACTTTATTCATTTTACTAGTTTATAACCCACGTTTTACGTGGATATTTTTAATAAAAATTATTTATATGTAAAATAATGTTTATATTTTTTAAAAAATGTTATAAAATATGTCTTTTAGGTAAATAAAAGTTGTTCCTTATGATGTTTTAAACTTTTTAATATCCATACATAGTGATATGTAAAGTCTCCTATGAACACTAACTTGATTTGCATAATCTATAGGAATAAAACCAACCAATTGTGTGCTTTTTCCTTCTAAAAATAACCATAAAAAATTAATTTAACATAGATTAGTTTATATAAATTGAGATTTTAATTTGTTTTAATGTAATACTTATATATTTCATTACAAAGTAATATTTATACTTAAAAAATAATAGAGTGTATTTTATCTTTTTAAAATTTTTATATCTTTTTTATTTATAGATTAAAAAATAATAGAAAGTATTTATCTTTTTAAAAACAATATATTGTGTTTATCCTTTCTTATCTATAATCTATAATAC
The DNA here is from genome assembly GCA_020465985.1 of Centrapalus pauciflorus. Lineage (NCBI taxonomy): Eukaryota > Viridiplantae > Streptophyta > Magnoliopsida > Asterales > Asteraceae > Centrapalus > Centrapalus pauciflorus. The sequence goes on along the minus strand of JAANYP010006939.1, from coordinate 409,016 downwards.
TATATAAAGCACTAGTTTATTACCCACATATTATACAAATATTTTAATATATACTTGTTTATATTAAATACATGCAAACTAATAAATAAAACATAAAAATATTGATTTTATTACAAAAATAAATACAAAAATTATATTATTATTATTATTATAATTGTTTGTCATAAAGTATAATTTTCTAGACTTCTAAATGTAATTTATTTTCAGTTTTAGTCATTATCATAAATTTCTACTTTTTGTTTAAATATTAAATCTTAGCTTAAAATTTTCATTATTGTTATTATTATTTATTGTTTAAAATATATTTATTTTATTATTAAATTATCATTATTTTTACCTTTATATTTATTTAATTTACGTCATTTTTATATATCCAATTTATTAATTAAAGTTTTATTTATCTTACGTTTATTTGTAAATATATTTACACATTTTTATCTTTTATATGTTTGCATCTCAGTATAAAATTATCTTAATATTTTTTTATTTAATTATAATTAATATGTTTCTATGTTTATTCTGATTATTTTATTACATTGATATGTTTGATTTAATTATGAAATATGCAAACCAAAATGTATCTAACTAAACAAAGTATACAATCCAAAATGTATACATCTCGTTAAATCAAAACATATAAATGTTTATGTTAAGTTAATATAGTTTATATATTTTACTTAAAAATTGCTATTAATTCGAAATTTATTAACGTTACAAAATATTTAAGATAACAATGAATACATGTTAAGTTTATATATTTATTATTGAAAATAATAAGTAAGTCGAAATTTATTAACGTAACAAAATATTTAACTAAAAAAGAATAAACTTTAAGTTTATATCTTTTTATTAGAAATTATTATTTAATCAAAATGTAGTCAGTAACGAAATAGTTAAAACAAAATGAATAAAACACTAAAAATACTAAATTTCAAGTTAACATATTAATATGACAAAATATTAAAATGAAAATGAAAAGGACACTGAATTTGAATACAAACATATTGAAAAAAAATATTTAAATAAAAATAAATAAAACCTTAGTTTATATATTTTCTTAAAAAATATAACTAAATCAAAGTATATTAATGTAATGAAATAGTTAAATAAAAACATATCAAATATAAAAATGTATCATAAATGAAACACAAGAAAATTAATTTTTTAAATAATTAAATTGAATTTATATAAAGAAACATAAATACTAATGGGATAATTTTTATCAATACAGAATGAATATATTTTAAAAAATAAAAATGCATAACTAATAATAATAATAATTAATTTTTTAAATTAGCATTTAAAATTTAAACAAAACTATAAATTAATAAAAATGACTAAAACTGAAAATAAATTACATGGTTGAGGGACTAAAATTGTTATTGAGAAAAAGGGTAAAAACGTCATTCAAAAAATCAGCTGTGATTCAAAAAATGTATCACGAACCTCGGATACAACAGGAACCTTTCTCTCTCAGGAGCTGTGATTTGATGAATAAATTCTGAGAAAATCAGCTGCGAGAAACTAAACTTCTTATTGTACACCATCGCGATCATTGCTGATTGGATTTTTGATACAATGTAATCAAATCCAGCTTTCTTCGGTGCAAAACAGACCATGAAGACATGGACCAGGAAACGCCATTGCCCAATCAGGCCACTCTTCATATAAGACGACTTTGTTACATCTAGACTGTAACCCATTCGTTGAAAAGCCGCTTGCCTAATACTTAGTGGAAAGTCAATAGGCCCAGACTCCTCTTCCTCAGATCCTAGCTGCAACACTTGACGCAGCATATCGGCAGAGAATACCAACGGTTGCTCTGCGATCCTCGTTCTCAGCACTGTCGGGGTGACAGAGCAGTCAACTTGTAAGTGATCATAGAACTGCCTCACATATGAGATTACAATCGGAATGTTCTGAAACAAAGCGTAGCTTATTCTGGATTCAGCTAAGAAGTCCAACACTTCACGATAACCCTGCGCCTCAGGGATATGATTATCTGGATTAAGAACCATATTGTGCTTAGGGACGAAAGCACGAAGCGCCATATCTGCACAATACATAAAATTGTTAGATTATTATTAAAAATCAATAAACTTGTTTAAATTCAAATTTGTTTTATCTTGTATTTGATTAAATACAAAATCTAACACAATTAAATTTTCACAAGTTTAATAAAATTTAAATTCAACAAAATAAATGAAGTACAGAATCGAGAGTAACAGATTCGAAGTGCCCATATTCGAATGTGATGGACAGATTCGAATATACCCTATTCGAGTCTGATGGACAGATTCGAATATCTGGTCATCTCGAATCTATTGATAGATTCGAGAAACCCATGATCAGATTCGAAACCATTATCAGATTCGAAAGGCCGACACCCCTTTTTCAACAAAAATCCAAGATTTTAACCATTTTGAACGCAGCAAATCACATACATTAGTTCAACTAGGTTCTAATCATAGATTTATGTTTTTAATTTGATCTTTTATTAGTCCAAACTTGGTAATTTTGCAAAAACCCTATTTTGACCTATAAAACATCAAAATGTGATGTTTAACCCCAAATTTGTGTATTAAACCACCAAAATCTTGTACAATCATGTTGCTTATACCTAGATTTGAAGTTAGAATCGAACACAAAAGCTTTAGAATCGACGAGATGTCGTTTAGTGGAAATACGATAGACTCGAGATTAGATTCGAGATCGCCAGAACAGATTCGAGATATCAGATTCGAGAACAGTGAGAAGTAAATGCTTTCACTGTGGACCTTTATATACTAACTACCTTCGAGTCTATGCAATTTCGAGTCTACTGACAGATTCGAAGTATCTCACATTCGAGTCTGTCTTAGATTCGAAATTTCCAACACTTAGAAAAATTTCGGAAATTTTGAAATAATTTCAACTTTTTCCAACTATTTTCTACTGTGTAGTGTAACCAGATAAACTATGCCAAATCTTTTACCCTAAGCTCAGATATTTCACGCATTGTATATTTTATTCAACTTTGAATGCACCCTCAGTAACTTTTGACCTTTTACCTAAGTAAAAATTAAACTAAACTAAAAATAAAAATAAAATAAAATAAAATAAGCTAAGGTAAAAATAAAATTAAAGTAAATTAAAATTTTGACTAAAAAATTTAATCTAGACTTAAGTTATAAAAATAAATTTACAATCTACGCTAAATACCAAACAACATATTTTTGGTGAGAATAGTCTAAGAAAGGTTCAATCAGATAGCGATGTCCGATACTAACTTTCAGTACTTAAACTTTCACACTTAGGAATTTTTGATTCCTTTGATTGTTTGTCGTGACATACCCATTTAGCCGATTGTTGGTATTTAACCCTGTTAAACATTCTACATTTCGGAATATCCCTTGGCCTTTTTATTTATCAGGAAATTATCTTACGTGACTCAGACATAGACATACTTTTATGATCAAGGCACACAGACAAAATTCTAACTTGTTGGTATTTGCAAACTTTCTTTAAAAGACAAACATCGGACACAGGTCTGTATTCTCATACAACAAAGTGTCTTAGTTCGACTTAAGGTTTAACTTTAAAGTTAGCAGATAGCGGTGACAGGTCTGTACTGACGTACAACAAAGCGACATGTCTGCTAACCCGAATCTAAACAGAGACAACAGGTCTGTACTTACGTACAACAGAGTTGCATGTTTTCGACTCTCAGTTTTTCATGATATTTCTATTCTTTCCATTTTCAGACGTATTTGATGTTGCTATACATCCCCAGAAAGTTTGCATACCTCATTTAGACTCAATGTTTGTATGTCTTGTACATAAAAATTAAGACCGATTGGTCATACATCTAAGCTAGTGACACGTTTGACTTTTTCTAGAATATTTTATTAGCCTTTAGATACCCTATATGTATTATGCCTACCAACACATCAAACTAAATAAAGTATAACACTTAGGATTTAGTTGCATTATGTGTGAAAGCCTAAACACTTAGAGTCTGTAACGACGGTGCTAATTTTCGTCACTTTGGACCTTTATATACTAAGACTTTAACTCCTTTTTCTGATATTTTTTTTTTTTTGTATTTTTGTAATTTTCTTTCTTTTTTCTTTTGTTTTTCATAGCAAAAAGCAGTAAACTAAGCTAACCTACTAACTTACTAAAAATAGATACTTACTAAAAATAGAAACTTTCCTAAATTAGAAACTTACCTAAATTAGCAGCCTACTGTAAAAAAGAAAGAAATATAACAACTATAAAAGAAAATAAAATACTACTAAGGTCAATTTTACTCTGGGTTGCGCATTCCATTAAGTTGAATTAAATACTCAAATCGTGACTTATCAAACGCTTTGGTAAATAAATCAGCATTATTATCTTCAGTCGCCACTTTTACCAGTTTTATCAAGTTCTTTTCAGCACAATCACGAATAAAATGATGCCTTATGTCTATGTGCTTTGTTTTACTGTGTTTAACTGGATTATTTGTTATCGCAATTGTAGATTGATTGTCTATCCTAATTGGAGTTTGAGTATAAGCCAAACCGTAATCCCGCAATTGTTGTTGTATCCACAGAACCTGTGAACAGCAACTACCAGCAGCAACATACTCGGCCTCGCACGTTGACACGGCTACCGATGTTTGTTTCTTGCATTGCCAGGACACCAATCTCCCTCCGAGGAACTGACAACCTCCAGTCGTTGATTTGCGCGTCAAGCTGCATCCTCCGTAGTCCGAATCTGTGAACGCCTCCAACTCTAGATCTCCCTCCGCGTGATACCAAAGTCCCAGCTTCGGTTTCGACTTGAGGTATCGTAGAATCCGCTTCACAGCTTTCATATGCATCTCCTTCGGATTCGCTTGAAACCTAGCACAAATACAAACAGCAAACATAATATCAGGTCTTGAAGCAGTTAAATACATAAGTGACCCAATCATGGCCCGATATAAAGTCGGATCCACATCGGTATCACTTTCAGTACCCGGCCCGAGATTGTGATTCACTTGAATCGGCGTGCTGAAGTGGGCAGTCAACTTTGTTCCTTCCATCCCAAACCGTTCCAATATGTCATAGACATACTTGGTCTGATGGATAAACATGCCTTCCTTCTTCTGGTCAACTTGTAACCCCAAAAAGAAATTCAACTCCCCCATAGCACTCATCTCGAACTTAGACTTCATCACCTTCTCAAAATCTTTGCACATCTGTTCGTCTGATGATCCAAAGATGATATCATCGACGTACACTTGCACCAAGATAAAGTGATCTCCTTTTCTCTTCACAAAAAGAGTACTATCTATCCTACCCCTCTCAAAGCCGTTTTCTAAGAGATGGTTCGATAGAGTCTCATACCATGCCCTAGGTGCCTGATGTAATCCATAAAGAGCCTTATCTAAACGATATACTCTATCAGGATATTTAGGATCTGTAAACCCGGGCGGTTGTTCTACATATACTAACTCCTTCACTTTCCCATACAGGAAAGCACTCTTAACATCCAGTTGATATACTTTAAATCCTTTGAAGGAGGCAAAAGCTAAAAACAACCTAATTGCTTCTAACCTTGCTACTGGTGCAAACACTTCGTTGTAATCGATTCCCTCCTCTTGGTTGAAACCCTTTACAACTAATCTCGCTTTGTTGCGCGTGACTATACCCCGATCGTCTCTCTTGCACTTAAAAACCCATTTGGTTCCTATTGCAATCTCCCCACGAGGTAACGGAACTAACTCCCACACTTCTAGTTTCCTAAATTGTGAAAGTTCTTCCTGCATCGCTTCAACCCAGGAGTTGTCCTTAAGTGCCATTTGCACGTTTTTGGGCTCTACTTGCGATATGAAGCACGAATATAGACATGTGTGATATGCCTCGGAGTCGTTTATCATCGACAACAACACAGTGTTGTTATTTACACTACTCCGAGTCCTCACACCCTCGTTAGGATTTCCTATGATGCTATCTATAGGATGGTTCTTGTTAATCCTAGAGGTCTCTATTTCGTCTACCCTTAGATTATCTCCTAAGTTGGATCCTATTTCACCTAAAGGGGGAACAGGCTCAGCTTCCACATTCTCTTCCTCACGGACGTTTTCCTCAGAGGCAGAACTTGATGCTTGAGTCTGATTCTCAGTGTTAGGTTCTTCTGGATTAGCAACTTCTGGAGACCCATCTACAGTCGCAGTAGGCTCGGACGTAGATTCGAACGTGGTCCTTGGAAAAATATGGCCATCGTCATTTAGGTGCAACGTCGCCATGTCTTTATCGATTGTACCTGCAGTATCATCCAAAGGAATGTTAAATGACTCAAATAACTTATCATAGTCAAATATCCATTCCGGACCAGTTTGGGGTTCATGTGTATAACTTGTGACTTCAATATTATACACAATCTCCACAGTACCACTCTTTTTGTTAAAAACCCGTTTGTTTGGTGAGTTTGGCACATAACCTAGGAAGTATCCTTCGTCAGCCTTTTCACCAAACTTCGGTTGATGTTTTGTTCTTAAAAGTGTACATGGTACTCCAAACGGTTCGAATCCAGTTAAGTTAGGTGGCCGTTTATTCAAAATTTCATAACATGTTTTGTTCAATGATTTGACTGTAAGGACTCTATTTAAAATGTGGCACGCGGTATTCACTGCACTCCCTCCCAAAACATGGTAGGAAGCTTTGAATCCGAAAGCATAGTCCTTGCAGCCTCAATCAATGTTCTGTTTTTACGTTCGGCCACTCCATTCTGTTGTGGTTCATATGGTGCACTGAATTGATGCACGATGCCCTTTGATAGGCAATATACACCAATTACAGAGTTTTTAAATTCTGTTCCATTATCACTACGAATACTTTTAACCCTTGTTCCGTAGGAATTCTCCACTTGGTCTAAGAACCCGATGAGCTTTGTAGCCGTCTCGTCCTTTGTACCTAAAAAGAAAACCCAAGAAAAACGTGAGTAATCGTCGGTGATAACTAAGCAGTACCAACTACCTCCAATACTCCTTTTGTTGATTGGGCCGAAAAGGTCCATATGCAACAAATCGAATGTCGAGGTTATGGAAATCAGCTTCTTGGACTTGTGTGTCTTTTTATGTTGCTTGCCCTTCATGCACGGTAGACACTTGTCTTCAAATTGAAAGCTCTTCAAAGGCACACCTTGCACCAAACCATTCTTTGTTATGTAGTTCATTTTCCTTAGGTGCAAGTGAGCCATGCGTCTGTGCCACAAAACCGATTCCGTCTCCGAAGCTTTTGATAGTAAGCAGATCGGACCCATCGAATTATCTGGCTTGTTCATGTCGAGCATGTACAAGTCATTCTTCCTTGGAGCCCGCATCAATATCCAATCTTCAGGTATCTTGAATCCCGGCTTGAGCACTAACGCCTCAGTGTCAGTAAATAACACCGAGTTCTTCTTATCACAGATTTGAGATACACTAATGAGATTATGAACCAGTTTATCAACGTGATAAACTTGATCCAATGTAATCGTCCCATTAGTGACTTCTCCAGTTCCAGTGATATTTCCTCCTTTGTTGCCAGCGAATGATACAAATCCCCTATTACCCCCCTTGAAGTCTGTGAGAAGACTTCTTTCCCCCGTCATATGCCTGGAGCAACCACTGTCGACGAACCACTTGTTGTTTGGACCGGTAGTTATCTCCTGCACATGAAAGAAAAATAGGTTAGTTATCACGGGGAACCCAAGCCATGACTGACTTGGTAATACCATTCTCGTCCACATACTTGAACTCTTTCAAGTACCCATCTCGCCTTTCAGGTGACTTGGGCCTTTGAACTGAATTCTGTTGTGGTGCCGAGTGATTTAGATTCACTCTTTGCCTTTGAGTAGGCATTTGTTGTGATGCTCTAGAATAAGTCTTATTATAATGCATTTCAGACTGTGATCCCTGAGCTTTTACCGGAACATATTGTCTAACAGGAGTATGTGACCTAACGGGAGTGTGTGACCTGCTAGGTGTGGTGCTCCTATAGACTTGTTGAGGTGCTGACCTAGATTGATTAAAGACACGATTCGGTGAATTTGTCCTAACCACTTCTTTTGGTCCAACCTTAACCGGTGTTTGTTTCACAACAGGTTTTGGTGCGGCCTGCACAGTTTTCTCGGTACTCTGAGAACTACTCGTGCTCGCCACACTTGGTGAGGGCTTAACAGGTGTTGGATTCACTGTCTTAGGTGTAACATCAGCTTTCCTATTTGGACAGTGAGAAGCAACATGCCCTTTCTCGTGACATCTAAAGCAAGACATCTTATCCATGGACTTTTTGGTTGGTCCCTTAGATCTAGGTGTCTCACTAGTGTCTATTGCCTTTGGTACATCTATAGTGTCTGTCTCTTCGACCTGATCAGCCCATGAAATTTTCTGTTTTCCTGCAGGTGTTTCACTGGAGGACGACACAAATTTCACTTGCTTGACCTTGACAGTTGAGTCAGGCACCTTAGGTGTATTGTCAACTTTAGGCTCAGGTGTAGGTTCAGGTAGGTCCTCTAAAACTACTGACTTGTCAGTTTTCTCCTGAGGCTGAGGCACATAGTTATCATTGAAAGGTGGAGGAATTTCGTGAAAACCTAGACCTACAGGCTTCTTAGACTGTCTTTGGGCATCTAAGACTTTCCCTAGGTTTAGGCTCGAATTCCTAAACTTTTCCAGCTTGCTATTTGCCTCTGCTACCTTAACCTTGGTCTCGGCTAGCTCTATGTCCTTGTCTTTCAGACTTTTGGTCAAGGCTTCTACGTGCTCATACATAAGTTCTATCCTAACACACTGCTCACTCAGTTTGTCTTTTAGAACAATTACATCTTGAGCATCAGCCTTAAGTTTTTCCTTTAAATCTTGTTTTATGTCATTTAGGCTAGCATTTTCTATTTTTAAGTTTTCATTTTGAGCAGCTATGGTCTTATGTGAGTCTAAAACTAGATTTAACCTATCGTTAGAACTAACACATAAAGCACATAAATCACGAAATAGAGAATCAGAAAGACTAACCTTAGAGTTATCAGATTCCACGTTGGCCATCTGAGCAGCAAACTCCAGCACGGTCTGATCATTCGCTTTCTCTACCCACATCGGACTGTTGTCCCTTGTGGTCTGCTCATCCTCATCACAACCATTCTCCGTAACTTCAGCCATAAAAGCTCTAGCATTGGACTCCGGATGTGAACTCCAGTCATAAGAACCATGTAGCTGTCTTTCAGAAGTGACATTTGATATCAGACCCGCTAGATTGGCTTGACCAGATGAAGAACTCGGAAGATATCTCTGTTGGGACTGACTTTGGTATTGTCCTTGATGCTGACTCTGCCCCTGGTATGACTCTACCTTCGGTCTTTGACACTCCCTCGCGAAATGTCCCAATCCCTGACAGTTGTAGCATTTTACCTTGGACTTATCAAATCCTATCCCCTTGTTATTCATCTGGAGATTCCTCCCAGTTCTCTTTATGAATCTCTTAACCCTCTGGGTTACCATGGCCAGTTGCCATTTAAGATCCATCTCCTCTAAGTCATCAGGGTCGACCTGATCGTAATCTTCATCCCAAAGAGCCGGATCATTGATCTTCCCTTGAACGCAATTTCCATTTGCGCTCATTGGCATCTTTGAATAGTTCTGACTTGTAGATGCCTGATTGACTTGAGGTTGCGGTTCTTCCGATCTTCCCAACCCTAAGAACGCGCGATTGATTGAGTCTTCGGACTCTGGTGGCGATGACGTTTCTCCGGTGAAAAACGCTGTAGCACTCTTCTGATCAGCTGTCACTGATGATTTGGATGTCTTTCCAAAATACATAGCCGGATTTTGGACTTGCTCATAATCAGTCTCAGCCTTTATCATTTCGAAGTGATATGCCCTCAACGTTCCCACGATGTCATCCAGCGATTGAGCATAGTATTTATCTTCATTCAGCTTAATCATAGCCACGTACATAGCCCATTTGTCTGGTAGGGCATCAAGAAGCTTATTGTTCTTGTCACTGTCCGAGTACTCAATGCCATGACTTTCAAGCTCTGTTATCAGATGATAAAATCGTGTGATAATATCATCCAACTGTTCATCCTTAAGAGCCTTGAAGATTGCAAACTGTTGGGTCAACAGCTCAGTACGCTTTCTACGTACCCGTGGATTACCCTCACACCGTTTCTGAAGAGACTCACAAAGCTCTTTCGACGTCCTCTG